>JAQFVV010000959.1:0-147851 GCA_028023455.1 Epiperipatus broadwayi | reverse complement strand
TTTTTTTGATTCATTTCATTATGTTACAATATATATATATATATATATATTGTAACATAATGAAATGAATCAAAAAAAGATATTACCATACCTGAATAGTCCATAGAATGATCATAAGTAAAGGTTCTAAATATAACACTATCAAGAATTATAAGCAAATTATTATAGCAATGTATTATATGGAAATCACGTGAAGTGAGTACACTAATAATTCAAGAAAATATAACTCAGGTATACAGGCAGTAGGTTTTATCCACTTTCATTTCTTGGTTTGATGTTAAGTGCATGTTTACACAAATACTAAGTGAATATGGTCTAGCAGGGTGCCACTAGATTATCTGAATCTAGACACGGTTATATCTGATAACCTTTCACATGTACTGGGTTTGAATCCCTTTTTGGTACTTTATTTCTAATAAAAATGAGAGATTTTGCTTTTTGAGCCATATCACTAGAAGCACTAATAGTTAGGTAAAAGTAAAACATCTTTAAACCACAGTGGAGTTCATTGAACATAAATCATTTCTCAGATCTTAACATAACAAATGTGTTTCAATATTTTTATAAGTTCACTAGCTCAGATTATATATAACTAATTTAGGATGGCAATTCACTCATCCTTGCATGAAATAGATGATGGGATGTGGTTATAATAATACTAAGAGATCACTAAATATTATAAAATCAATATTTATCTATGGCCTTTAAACATTTAAACAGCTCATTAATTAACACGTTGATGACGATGATGATGATGATGATAATAATAACGATAATGACAAGGGTTTCAACTACAGCTCTAGAACTAAGCCTAAACATAAAACTAATTTTTATAAAGAAATTCATAGTTATTGCTTAATTTTAGCATACTTACTTATATCTTAAATAACTAATATTCAACCATTGATGATGATGAATAATCACACTTAACAAAGACTACACTTAATGAAATATATACGCCTCGTTTAATAAAACAAACTAATATTTATTACTACATTTCTAACATATACATAAAAATTTCTAGATAATATGAAAACTGACATGAATAATAATAATAATAATAATTGGTTATATAACAATCCTCAGATTAATTTTAAGTTCTTCCCCCTTTCCCTTCAAATGTATTTTGTATTAAGTTGGACGTCACATTGACCATGATTTTCACTCCATGAGAAAAGTATTAAAAAAAAAAATATTATCTGCTCATTGGCACACATACTTTAAAATCCAACATGTAAATAGAATGTAAAAAAAAAAATGTTAGTAGAATTGAAAGAGCAAGTTTTTAGAAACAAGTTTTAAATTATTTTCTCCCCCACTCTTCTACCTCTGAAATGCTATACTTAATGAAACAAACTAATCTAATATTCTAACTACTTGTTACTCCACATTCAATCGCAATTATACACATATAAAATATCATTATGTATGTGCGTGTTTTATCCCATGATAACAAAATATTATTTAAAACCAAAATAATAATATATTAGTTAAAACTAAAATCATAATACCATAAAAAAAAAATTGTTTTACACATTAATATTGTAAAATTAATAAACAAATAATTTTCATACATTCAAGGTCATTTATGAAGCTCAAAGTTATTTTTAGTAAGACATTCTTGTTTTAATCGATCTGAATAGTCTTTAAAGGTTCTTTAAATAAAATATACCACTTTATTGCTAAAATGTTTCTTAAGACTGATATCATAAAGAAAATAGATATAAAAAGTCATATTACCGATCTTTTGTTTGTGGCGAATTTCCAAGGGTTCAAACTTGTCTTGTATAATGTTTATATTTCTGCAGCTACCATTTTCGTTTTACTGGGAACAATCTCTTTCTTGAGGTGGATAACTATTTGATGATGATGACTCTATTGAGGTTATTTGCTTTAGTGGACAATTTGGAAATCATTATATTAATTTTTCTTCTCTTCCTGTCAAGCATGTGGATGAAATACAGCAGTTGTTTTCCCATTTGTAAATTTTCTTGAGTTTAAAATCTGTTGTTGTAACAATTAATTGGACTTGATGATTAATATTTATCAGTAGATTAATTCATCTTCTTTGAATGCAGGTGAATGCTTTCTTCCTTCTATTAAAAACATCTTATTTCTCTGGTCAGTTGAAAGGTGTAGAATATTATTTTAGACACATCTTTTCTTTCCTATGTGATGTGCAGCTTCCTCCAGATGGTCAGCAAATGGGACATACATATAATTTTTCTAGCCAGCCATTTCTTATATTTTCAACATTCAATTTGATTGTTTAATAATCTGAATCAAAAACAATAATCCTAATAATAATTCAAGACAGCTTTTTATATCCAATTTTTAGCTAACTTAACCAATCAGAGATAGCATCACTTGCTATTTTTGGACAAATTAGATCTCTAATTTATTTTCAACTATATTATTTTTCAACTGAAAAGTTTAATCCTTTTTCCAGACACTTTTGTTTAAAAAAAAAAAATAGACTCAATCCTTATTTCCTTTCTTTTCTTTTTCTTTTTCTTTTTAACATCCAGGTAACACTTCAAATCTTTGAGCTTCCTTTCTATAGATCTTGAGATAAGACAATTTCAAAATTTAGAGCTCTGACTCATTATAAGCTTCCAAAGTGAAACAATCATTTACAAAAAAAAATTGCTACAAAGATCGATATCTGATTAAACAGATTTCCTCTTTTAACAAAAAAAAATTGTACAAAAAAAAATAATTTGACAGATTTAATACTTCCTTTTCTTTCAATATTTAGGAAATGTAAATTTTTGTATGTAATGTACACACATCCTTCATTCTTTCAAATCATTCATAAACTATCCTTAAATAATATGATTGCTAGCCTAGTAATTATAACCCAATTATTTAATTAAGTCTGTAACTTTTAAATCCCACTTATAATTAAAGAAAAGAAAAATAAAAGTATAGAATAAAATGTTAGAATTGATCAAGCATAGCTTAGTTTTAAAGAAAGTTAAAATGTTGAATATTTGAAATATAAAACAATTAAATAATTTACACATACATTGCCTATATGTATGCATTATAACTTTGCTTTTTAAAGAAAAATTAAATATTAAATAGTTTAAATGTGTGTATTACCTTTCTATCAACACACTGTAACAAGGTGCGGACTGAGGAGAGCAATGGTCCGCCTAAAGTTACAAGAGAAATGGGTATATATATATATATTACTAATTCTGTTAGCTAATAAAGTTACTAATAATTGGAAATATTAATATTTAATGGTGATGGAAATATGTCAATATTAACCGTATATTATTCATATATTCATTTAGAGGTAGTTGTTAGACGATAAAAGAAAGAAGAAAAAAAAAAATAATAAACATCGTAGAACTCGTGTTTTGTTGGGGTGTTTGTGGCATGCGAATGTATATATGTGCGTGATTAGTGTATTTCGAGTGGATAGCAAATTGGAACAAAACGAGATCCGTCCGGAATGCGAATGTATTTTGATGCGATGGCGACCGCAATGACGCAGTCATGGTCTATTCGGATGACGCAACCAGGGGATTTCGCCGGAGGGGATCACGAAAATGGAGGAGAAAGGACGAGAAGAAAAAGGATATAAAAGAAAATAGAGAGGGGATACGAGTCTTCTTGCACGGGTCCAGAAAGTAAAGAGAATAAAAAGTCTATCATGCATCGAGTGGGGTAAAAACCTCAACTTGACAGGCGATGAAGGCCTGCCCCACAATCCAGACGGTGCTGCAAGGAATAAAATCAAAGAACGCCGAACTCCGGTCATCGACGGCAAAGAATAGTGATCGCTACGGAGAAATGAACCACGAGGTCATCCAGCTATAGAGCCTGTATCATCGTAACCCATGCTTTCGGAATAGTGAGGTAACGTGAACTTTATCATTTGCCTATTGAATTGCTATTACCACACAATCCGAGTGTTAAACGGATTGTGTCATCCATTGGAACAATTTAATTTTCTATTATTGAAACCTATTTTAATAAAACGTACCAACTACAAAGTCCGTGGAGGCAGTTTAATAGACGAACAATATTAATGTGTTTTGTGGGGCCTATCAAAATCAAAAAGAAAGTGATTTACTTAATCCGTACATGTATGCGTATGCTATAACATTCAATGAAACACGAGTTGTAAATAACGGGGGGGTGGGTCAACTAAATGAATTTTAATATTTTTTTTGTTGTATAATAAATTGTTTTGCATTAAAAATATCTTGTGGAATATTTTTCTTTCGCTTTGTATTTATATTATGTCAATCAAATTCATAGTTAGGGGCTAAAAATGTCATAATTAAAAATAAAACGTATGCTCTACCTTGAATAACCAGCTTATAGAACTTTAGTATAGGGTAGCGAGCGCACTCCTCCGAAATTAGACGAGAACTTCATTCTGCGCTGGGAAAACTAATCGATAAGATTGGATTTTTAAATCGATTCAGTCATCAAATATACAAGTGATTACGGATATTAAACCACTTCCAGTTAAAGACAGTAGTGTCGGAATCCCTACTTCCCGTCCACGGTCTATTGACCACCACTCCCTGAGATGAGCTAGGCTAATGAACACCACCCCTTTTTCTTAATTACCGCAAAAGGTAAAGCAACTGCAAATATTTATTGAGTCGCTATCGGGGTTTATTCTGCATTAATAAAGTCCCGCGGTGTAATTCTTGTTTGCTCATCGCAAATAGGTTTGGCGCTTGGAAGCAAACACGCTATCCATAAATATGCCTGGGAATCATGCAGAGACAAAATGAATTCATATATCTATAAGGTTAAATCTTAAGTTAACTAGAGCCAATCCTATGAATTTATTAATACGACCCTTCAGCGGGCGAAGCGGTTCGTTATAACACAAACAAGTAAAGCATGTAATTGTTGACCCATTCTTTCTCTGTTTAAAGCTTTTAGAACTGGACCTTGTAGGGTTTGAACTTGGATGCCCTACAGCTTCATTTATGATTATATAAAAATGTGATGATGATTTTTGGTTTACCTTTTCTACATGCACATTACTATAAATTTAGCTAGTGACTAAATTGTAATGGCACAACTTTCTCCCCCTTCGGATAAAATCATCAGCACTTTTGTTTTAACTATATTTTTAAAAAAAAAAAAATCCTAACTAATAAATACACTAATAATAATAAACACTTATAATATATATAAAAAAAAAATTAACTACTGCTAAATATATTTTTCATTAGAAAACCTAAAGTAATTTATTTGGAGATCTTTGCCAGGCTATTCTGCTGAAGTATAAGGGATCAAACTCCTAGCATTATAGGTTCCCTTATTCCCATCAAGAGCAGCAAGCATAAAGGCATTCTCTCCTATTTTTTTTTTTAGTAATTTGGAATGGCTTTTTTTTCTTTTCAAATCATATTGTGGTCTGCATAAAATTGCACCTGTACATCCAGTCCCTTTTTAATATTTCCATTTTTCATCTTGACTGGATATTTATAAAACATATCTGGAGGATTTATTTTATATAACCTCCTCTTACAAACTCCATTTAGAAATATGGACTCTTGGTACCTTATGTAATATGCCTTGAAGTTTTTCAGAGAGATTGACTCTCTATACCATACATACTTTATTTTTAAACTTTCTAGAAAGATCGACTCTCTGTACCATATATAATTCATCCTTAAATCTTCCAGAGAGATTGATTCTCTGGGCCATGTATAATTTATTTTTAAATTTTCTAGAAAGGTTGACTCTTTGTACCATATATAAGGCACATTTAAATTTTCCAGAGCATTTACATTTTTCAGAGAGATAGATTCTCTGTCCCATATATAATGGACATTTAAACTCTTCAGAGAGATTGACTCTCTGTGCCATGTATAATTTATTTTTAAACTCTCTAAAAAGATGGACTCTTTGTACCATATATAAGGCACATTTAAAATTTCCAGAGCATTTGAATTTTTCAGAGAGATAGATTCTCTGTCTGATACACACTGGACGTTTACATTTTTCAGAGAGATATTTTCTTTGTACCATGTATAATGGACATTAAAACTCTTCAGAGAGATTGACTCTCTGTGCCATGTATAATTTATTTTTAAACTCTCTAAAAAGGTTGACTCTTTGTACCAAATATAAGGCACACTTAAATTTAACAGAGCATTTAAATTTTTCAGAGAGATTGATTCTCTGTCTGATACACACTGGACATTTACATTTTTCAGAGAGATTGCCTCTCTGTACCAGATATAACTTATTTTTGACTTTTCCAGAGCAGTTGAATTTTTCAGAGAGATTTGGACATTTACATTTTTCAGAGAGATTGCCTCTCTATACCATATATAAGGTATCTCCAATCTATTTAAGAAGACAGATTTTTGAAACCACACATGCTGGTTAGTTACTAGATTGAGAACTACAGACTGTTGAAACTTTTGCTCTCTTTCTAAAATAACTGGTTTCATCTCCCTTATTGCCTCTCTTAAATCAATCATCTTATCGGATGCATGAAGTTTTTCCTCCAACTCTCTTTTCCTTCTTTTCACTTCATGATCTATCCCAATCTGCTCTTTGGTCATCATCTCATTTACTTTCTTTACTGGGAGATTTGGTATTATGGCTAATATCGGCCTTTCTACTTCTTTTTCACCTTGTGGATTGTTAACTAAAGTAGGCATCCTTTTCTCTGACTGACTCTGTTCTGAGCTATCCCTACAGTCATCTGGACTGATGCTAACATCATTTTGCCTTGAATTTGGGTTTGACTGATCCTGCAGCCCTACATTAATACGATCTTTTAATTCCCCTATTTTCTGGTAGAGATCATCCATCTTGGGGTTCATGTATTCCACAACATAGGCCTTCTGGTTCTCCTCAACCTTTTCCAACATAACACCCAATTCATGTTGATTCATTCTGGGTCCCTCTTCTAAAGAACTTGACTTGTCCCTTTTTACTATCTCCTCCCTAAAGCTATCCATTTGTTTCCCCAATTCTTTCCTAAGATTTTGGTCAATTTGTACACACTCATTGGCCATGCTTCCCTTAACTTCTCGTATTTCCTTTTCTAAGCCACTAAACTTATTTTTCATAGTGAGGGTTTGATCTATACAGCCCAAAGTGGCTTCCTTATATGAGTCCACTTTGGCTACCACCTCCTCTAATCTAATATGAATTCCTGCAGAAGTTATTTCGGCATTCTTTTCTATGCATTCTGATATGGATTGGGAGACCAAACCATGGACCTCATTCCTAACTAACTCAATTTCTCTCTTATTTTCTTCGATAGACTGCTCCACTTGAGCCTTTAATGACTGTAGTCCCTGACAGCCCTCCTGTTTGGTGACTTCCATAGACCTACACACTCCTTCTATCCTCTCCTCTAATGACACAAACCTATTTTTACACTCTATATTGGACCCTTCTATCCTAGTTTCCAAAGCGATGATCATTTGGTTGTTATTGTCAATAGAGTTCTCTAGATTTACCCTTAAACCTTCTATACTTTTCTCCATAGATTGACCTATCTTTTGTTCTAGATTTTCCATCCTTTGCTTACTATCTTCTCTTAGACTTTCTATATTTTTCTCTATCTTTTGTTCTAGATTTACCATACTTTTATTATTTTTCTCTATCTTTTGTTCTAGATTTACCATACTTTGCTTACTATCTTCTCTTAGACTTTCTATATTTTGCTTACTATCTTTTCTTAGACTTTCTATATTTTTCTCCATCTTTTGTTCTAGATTTACCATACTTTGCTTACTATCTTCTCTCATACTTCTGAGCATCTGCATTATCATGTCCATGTCTGATGGTGCCATCTTTGCTATTTGAGCCTGGCCCACTTCTGACTCCTCATCTACTTCCACACTTGAGGCCGTATTATTGCTACTAACATTAAAGGCATCTTCCTCTACTTCCTCTCTTTCCTCTTGTGTTTTTAAGAAAACCTCCCCATCCTCTTCTTCAGTATGAAAACGATCACTGATTCCTGGTATTGGGGCACCTTCCTCTTCCATAACCTCTTCCATACTATAATTTAGTTCACTCATGTTATAAAACTATATATATCCCATCTGTACTTCCCTGACCATCAAAAATCCACACATCTTCTCCCTGTCTGACACCTATTCTGACCAACTGACTGATTTGATTTTCACCTTATTATGCATTACAAATACAACAAAAAAAAAAAAAATTTTAATATCCTTATTTAATGAACTACACAACAATAATCTATATAGTGCATGTCTGTCTGTAATAGCCCAAATTATACATTCATCCATTCTCCCAGAAATCCGACAGATATTGACAGTCCACAGAATGACTAGCAGTTCACAATCTTGAGATAAATAAAAGAATTCAGTCACAGCACTATAATCACACAATGCATCACGAGCACTCAGAAGATCATCCCAATTCGATCACTATTAACTACCACAACCCTTGATTGAATGAAGTAAAGTCTGTTGCAATAAAAGATGTATTAAGTCTTAGGGGCTAAAATAGATAAACTATGCCTTGCTCTCTCTCTTGGAGTCTTATGTGGCAAGTATCAAGGAATGCCCTGCTTATTATAGACTACAAAAACGAAACCTTGCTCTCTCTCTTGGAGACTTATAGGCTGATATCATGGCAGGACTGCTGTTAACTGCTTTATGATAAAATAAAGATAACATATAAATTGGGTTGGAGCAGTGAATGGGTTTGATCATTCATAAGTTACACGAAATACATAGCATTCTCAAGGCAATGACAAAACTCTCCACTCATCATCAAAACTGCAATCTAACCAACCAAACTCCAACGATCAACCATCCAATCAAACCTCTAAAATCATAGACTTTTTACAAAATGAACTCCCCAAACACACATGAGACTACTATTCCATAATTCATCACTATTACTATGCCTATCCTATCTGGCAATAAATTATTTTAATGTTCCACAAAAAAAAATCTATTATTTATTTCACCTTTGTCTTAAGTTGTGATATTCATCTCTATTTTCAAAATTGATAAAAAAAAAAAAAAACTAAGCTGTTTTATGGCTGTACCCATTTTATCATCATCAATGAAAAATTAAATCATATTAAACATCATCATCTAAAATAAGACTGTTTGGCCAAGAAAATTTTGTAAGACAAAAAAAATTTTTACTGAAAAAAAAAAATTTTACTAAAAAAAAATTTCTCTATTTTTAACCACACATCTCCCATCATTCTATAGACTCTCTTTTTCAGGTATATGGTAAAATATCAGGCCCCAGTTGGGTGTCCATTGTAACATAATTAAATGAATCAAAAAAAAAGATATTACCATACCTGAGTAGTCCATAGAATGATCATAAGTAAAGGTTCAAAATATAACACTATCAAGAAATTATAAGCAAATTATTAATAACAAGTATTATAACTCAGGTATATGGAAATCACGTGAAGTGAGTACACTAGTAATTCAATAAAATATAACTCAGGTATACAGGCAGTAGGTTTTATCCACTTTCATTTCTTGGTTTGATGTTAAGTGCATGTTTAAACAAATACTAAGTGAATATGGTCTAGCAGGGCGCCACTAGATTATCTGAATCTAGACACGGTTATATCTGATAACCTTTCACATGTACCGGGTTTGAATCCCTTTTTGGTACTTTATTTCTAATAAAAATGAGAGATTTTGCTTTTTGAGCCATATCACTATAAGCACTAATAGTTAGGTAAAAGTAAAACATCTTTAAACCACAGTGGAGTTCATTGAACATAAATCATTTCTCAGATCTTAACATAACAAATGTGTTTCAATATTTTTATAAGTTCACTAGCTCAGATTATATATAACTAATTTAGGATGGCAATTCACTCATCCTTGCATGAAATAGATGATGGGATGTGGTTATAATAATACTAAGAGATCACTAAATATTATAAAATCAATATTTATTTATGGCCTTTAAACAGTTAAACAGCTCATTAATTAAAACGTTGATGACGATGATGATGATGATGATAATAATAACGATAATGACAAGGGTTTCAACTACAGCTCTAGGACTAAGCCTAAACATAAAACTAATTTTTATAAAGAAATTCATAATTATTGCTTAATTTTAGCATATTTACTTATATCTTAAATAACTAATATTCAACCATTGATGATGATGAATAATCACACTTAACAAAGACTACACTTAATGAAATATATACGCCTCGTTTAATAAAACAAACTAATATTTATTACTACATTTCTAACATATACATAAAAATTTCTAGATAATATGAAAATTGACATGAATAATAATAATAATAATTGGTTATATAACAATCCTCAGATTAATTTTAAGTTCTTCCCCCTTTCCCTTCAAATGTATTTTGTATTAAGTTGGACGTCACATTGACCATGATTTTCACTCCATGAGAAAAGTATTTAAAAAAAAAATATTATCTGCTCATTAGCACACATACTTTAAAATCCAACATGTAAATAGAATGTAAAAAAAAAATGTTAGTAGAATTGAAAGAGCAAGTTTTAGAAAAGAGTTTTAAATTATTTTCTCCCCCCTCTCTTCTACCTCTGAAATGCTATACTTAATGAAACAAACTAATCTAATATTCTAACACTACTTGTTACTCCACATTCAATCGCAATTATACACATATAAAATATCATTATGTATGTGCGTGTTTTATCCCATGATAACAAAATATTATTTAAAACCAAAATAATAATATATTAGTTAAAACTAAAATCATAATACCATAAAAAAAAAATTGTTTTACACATTAATATTGTAAAATTAATAAACAAATAATTTTCATACATTCAAGATCATTTATGAAGCTCAAAGTTATTTTTAGTAAGACATTCTTGTTTTTAATCGATCTGAATAGTCTTTAAAAGTTCTTTAAATAAAATATACCACTTTATTGCTAAAATGTTTATTAAGACTGATATCATAAAGAAAATAGATATAAAAAGTCATATTACCGATCTTTTGTTTGTGGCGAATTTCCAAGGGTTCAAACTTGTCTTGTATAATGTTTATATTTCTGCAGCTACCATTTCCGTTTTACTGGGAACAATCTCTTTCTTGAGGTGTATAACTATTTGATGATGATGACTCTATTGAGGTTATTTGCTTTAGTGGACAATTTGGAAATCATTATATTAATTTTTCTTCTCTTCCTGTCAAGCATGTGGATGAAATACAGCAGTTGTTTTCCCATTTGTAAATTTTCTTGAGTTTAAAATCAGTTGTTGTAACAATTAATTGGACTTGATGATTAATATTTATCAGTAGATTAATTCATCTTCTTTGAATGCAGGTGAATGCTTTCTTCCTTCTATTAAAAACATCTTATTTCTCTGGTCAGTTGAAAGGTGTAGAATATTATTTTAGACACATCTTTTCTTTCCTATGTGATGTGCAGCTTCCTCCAGATGGTCCAGCAAATGGGACATACATATAATTTTTCTAGCCCGCCATTTCTTATATTTTCAGCATTCAATTTGATAGTTTAATAATCTGAATCAATCACAATAATCCTAATAATAATTCAAGACAGCTTTTTATATCCAATTTTTAGCTAACTTAACCAATCAGAGATAGCATCACTTGCTATTTTTGGACAAATTTGTTTTAATTAGATCTCTAATTTATTTTCAACTATATTATTTTTCAACTGAAAAGTTTAATCCTTTTTCCAGACACTTTTGTTTAAAAAAAAAATAGACTCAATCCTTATTTCCTTTCTTTTCTTTTTCTTTTTCTTTTTAACATCCAGGTAACACTTCAAATCTTTGAGCTTCCTTCTTTAGATCTTGAGATAAGACAATTTCAAAATTTAGAGCTCTGACCCATTATAAGCTTCCAAAGTGAAACAATCATTTACAAAAAAAAATTGCTACAAAGATCGATATCTGATTAAACAGATTTCCTCTTTTAACAAAAAAAATTGTACAAAAAAAAATAATTTGACAGATTTAATACTTCCTTTTCTTTCAATATTTAGGAAATGTAAATTTTTGTATGTAATGTACACACATCCTTCATTCTTTCAAATCATTCATAAACTAACCTTAAATAATATGATTGCTAGCTTAGTAATTATAACCCAATTATTTAATTAAGTCTGTAACTTTTAAATCCCACTTATAATTAAAGAAAAGCAAAATAAAAGTATAGAATAAAATGTTAGAATTGATCAAGCATAGGTTAGTTTTAAAGAAAGTTAAAATGTTTAATATTTGAAATATAAAACAATTAAATAATTTACACATACATTGCCTATATGTATGCATTATAACTTTGCTTTTTAAAGAAAAATTAAATATTAAATAGTTTAAATGTGTGTATTACCTTTCTATCAACACACAAACAAGTAAAGCATGTAATTGTTGACCCATTCTTTCTCTGTTTAAAGCTTTTAGAACTGGACCTTGTAGGGTTTGAACTTGGATGCCCTACAGCTTCATTTATGATTATATAAAAATGTGATGATGATTTTTGGTTTACCTTTTCTACATGCACATTACTATAAATTTAGCTAGTGACTAAATTGTAATGGCACAATATATATATATATATATATATATATATATATATATATATATATATATATATATATATATATATATATATATATATTGTAAATATATATATATTGTACCAAGTTCGATTCAATGGATTCAACTTACCCTACTTGCTGGTTTTAGCTGGGTTTAAACATTCTTTATAATAAATTTATAATCTCATATTATAAATATGACGTGACTGAACTGGCACATTCGAGCAGAGTGGAAAATACTATTGATGGTATTGGATATCAACAATGGCCACAGTCAGACCAAACTATGCAATGCATAACAATATCACATTTCTAGTCTGTGGCCCATCTTGGCTGCTACATTCAAACCCCTACTATCCAATCACTTTATTTGTTTCAGAATAAACTCCGGGTGCCAGCTAGTTTCACAACTAACATGTTTAGACAGTAGGCCCATAATCCAGCCACTAGAAAAATCCCTTAACTAGCTGAGCTACTTGTAATCAATAACAAATTATAGTTTCAATTAGTGGTGAAAAGAATTGACTGACCAAATAAAGCATTAAGTTTAAAGAAAATTTATTTACTAAACATTTATCATATTAGTTTTAAATATTTTATAACTCTTATTTAATTAATATAACACCTGCACATTTTTTAATTAACACACTATAATATCTTATGAGAAAGCATTAAACAATATTTGAAATTTAAAATACATATAGTATTCACAAACATGTACATCAATAGTTCTTTATGCATGCTTATAGAGTTCAAATTACTTGTCTCTGGTGGCTTTACAAATTAATGTGATGGCTACTATAGGAATAAGAATATGAAAAATATTATTACCTAGGATTTTTGAATGTGGACGTAGAATTTTGTTTTCTTTCTGGTTGCTGCTTTAGGTGAGAATATTTCCAGTTGGCTGAGATGTTTTCTTGAGAAGTTTTATTATTATTTCAGAAGCACTATCCTTGGAGAACAGTTAAATATTCCTGGTGGTTATCAAGTTGTTATCCAGGCATTCTATTCCAGGCAGGTTAGATGTTTTTACAGAACTCAGGCTAAAGAAGATCATATGTTTTCCGAGGTTTTAACACTGCATTCTTGATTCTGGATACATAAGCTGAATGATATATTGTACTGGACTGTTATCTCAAACACAACTCAAACTCAACTCAGACTCAACTAATTGTCTGATGAAAAACTGGACTATTTATTAATACCACGTGTTGTCATTTTTCATATCCTCCAGCTATATCTGTTGTCGAAATTCCTTTGATAATCTTTTAATTACGTGTTTTAGGAGATTGTTTAATTAGTAGCAATGCAAATGTGTTGTTTTTATATTTTAATTAGTAGCCATCACTGTGTTTTTAAATATATTTTCATTTACTTAATTTTAATATATATTTTCATGTGTTTTTTCAATATGATTTTAACACACACATATACATGCATTTATCATTTCTTTGTTTACTCTCATACATATATATTTTAACTCGAATGAAAAGAGATTTATATTTTTAAACTTTACTTTACATTTTAACTAATAATAATAATAAAAAAAAAACTCTTTAACTTCTTTTATGAAACTTTAACTTGATGCTTCTAAAGCAAACCCCCTCCGTCTTTTAATTGATTAATTGTAACTTTTATTGAAAACTCCTTAAACTTTTACATAATAATTTTCTTTTAACAAAAGGCTTTTTATTTTATAATTTTTAGCTAAAAATTATGTACCAACACAATATTAGTACATTACACCGCTCTCCATTTGAGAGTCAAATGTGTCATATATGACCATTTTATCACTGACAACTTTATTTCTTAATTCTAAATATTTATTATTTTTTTAAATTTGCTTTTTAATATCATTCACTTTACATGCTAAGGGCAATCTTCAATTATACTTTACTCCTTTCTATGCTGGCAACATTGCTTAGTCCTGGATAGTGACCACGAGGACAGCACTTTTTTGTGATGCAAGGATCTTTGGAAATGAGGGGGATGCAAATTTGCTGGCTTTTACCAACTTCCATGTATGAAAACGAAGCTTCAGGTGCCGGTTCTCTTGACCAGACTGACAAAGAAAAGGTCACTGCAAATGACAGGATTCATCAACTGTCCCTTTCATCTTATGCTTTGGAAATGAGGTACAAGATATGGGGATTCTTCCCTGAAGAATGAATTATGACTTACTCTGGTTGTCCCCAGTGCACATTTTAAAAAAAGAATGATCCCTGATAAGTCCATTATGGGTACTAAGATTTATCCAGTCAACAGCTTTAACTTATCTTTGTCTAAAACTTATTTCAATACTACCCTCATTCCCTTTAATTTCAAACCTTTATACATTCCTATTATAACTTAGATTGACTTTCATTTTTATTATTTTAACCTTACCATATTATTTTTTTTAAATTCATATGACCAATATCTTAAACATTTATTTATATTAATCTTACAATATTATTCTGATCCATTTCGAACATTATTTTACATATTTATTTATATTAGTCTAACCTTACAATATTATTATTTTTTTAAACCATTTATTTAACTTCTTATTAACGTGCATGTCTTCAGAAAACTATTTTATTTTATTGCTCTTTCTTATTATATAAATACTTTTATTTATTTTCTTTGACTTGATTACTTTAAATCGTTTATTTACTTTATTAACTTGTGTATATTCAAAAACTATTTTTATTTCATTATGACACTCTATTATTTTTTACAGATATATTATACTTATTTATTTAACTTGATTTTATTCTATGTATTTCCATTATTTTATTCATTTATTTAATCCTACAAACATTACTTTTAAATCATTAATTTGACCTATTTATTTACAAACATTTTTTTTATTAATATGTGCATGGAGAAATCTTTTATTTTACAAAGCCTCATCATTTTAAATAGCGAAATTCTGATTCAGGCTTATCACCTACATCACATAATTATATTCAACTCATAGTCCATTTCCGGTCCTTTGTTTTTTCCCTTTACTATTCTGCCTGATTACTAACTTTTAAACTATGTCAGGTGGTTCCTTCTTTCTTTCTACTAATTCACTAACATAAATTATACTGCATATCCTCACATCTATCCCTCAATTAAAATTTGTTGCTTTATCTCTTTCCTGTTCTGTCTTATTTTCTGCTTTATAGATAAGAAAACCTTTAAGCTTCGCAGATCTCCATATTTTTTCTGACAGTGAATATTTTTTCCTATTCTTTCTTTTTGTTTTAAATCTCCATTTAAAACGAACATGAACTTTTACTTTAACCTTTTTAAATTTTTGTGAAAACTTTTCTACACTACCTTCTACCTTGAACTTATATCTCTCTTCTACTTCTTGATCTACATTTGTTTCTACTTTATCTGTTTCAACACTATCTAGTTCTGCTTTAATTTCTATTTTTTTCATCACCTCAACTTCCTTTTCAACTTCCTGACTTTCTTTAATTAAATCTAACTTTATAATTTCTTGGTTCTTCTCTACCTTTTCTGTTATTTCACATCTTATTTCTCTTATTTTCACTCTGAGTTCCTTCATTTCTCTAATCATTTCTTCTTTGAACTCTTGCTCACTCTTCTTGAACTCCTGACACAATTCTTCCCTCAATTTTGCTTTGAGTTCTAGCTGACTCTGCTTCATTTCTCATATTTCTTCTTTGAACTCTTGCTGACTTTGTTTGAATTCTCATATTTCTGCTTTGAACTCTTGCTGACTTTCCTTAAATTCTCTCATCATTTTCATCATCATCTGCATCTCAGATATCTCTTCTTTCTCTTTTTCCACTAACTGGGGATTTTTAATATATATTGGGTTTTCTTTCAGCTCCATTTTTGAAAATTTCAATTTCTCTTTTTTTTTTCTTTTATTACACTAGCACTTACATTAAACTAAATTTAAAACTTACAATTTATTTATTTATTTTTTAAATGGAACATACAATTGACTCCACCCCTTTGTCCTCTTCTCTCTACCTGTTCTTAATGCTTTAGCTCTGCCAAAAATATCTAACTGTCTCTGATTTAAAAGAACAATTTATTTTAAATAGCATAATGTCAAAATCTCTTTTCATTCAAAAAAAGTTTTCGGTCAATTCTTTTTTTAAAATTAAACCACTATAAAATACGTAATTTAACTTAAGCTTTAAAAAAAATTTCAAATAGTAAAAAACATTTGTTAACTGTCATTTATGATAAGTTCGGCCCATGTTGGCTATGCCATTTATACCGGATATGTTAAATCCTATTTTCATACCGGCCTCTTAGGCAGAGAAAAACATACTCAGAGAGTATGTATGTCCAAATGATAGCTATAAAACATATAGCTAGAGTCACATTTCCAGGACATAACTTCATCTCGACTGTTGAATTCAACACCACATTTAAAGCACTTTTTTGTTTTGTATAAACATGAGCGCCAGTCACTTATCCAGAGGATAAATAACACAACTTTATCAATGGCCACTAATTCAATGTCCAAGATATGCCATGACTAGCTCACTGACTTGTAATCAATAACAAAATATTGTTTCACTTAAATAGTGGCAAAAAGGATTGACTGACAAAATAAAGCATTACGTTTAAAGACAATTTATTTACTAAACATTTAT
This sequence comes from Epiperipatus broadwayi, assembly GCA_028023455.1. Classification (NCBI taxonomy): domain Eukaryota; kingdom Metazoa; phylum Onychophora; class Udeonychophora; order Euonychophora; family Peripatidae; genus Epiperipatus; species Epiperipatus broadwayi. The sequence continues at coordinate 130,691 of JAQFVV010000959.1, read as the reverse complement.
GATACTAATTTTAAATATTTTATAACTCTTATTTAATTAATATAACATCTGCACATTTTTTAATTAACACAATATATCTCATGAGAAAACATTAAACAATATTTGAAATTTAAAATACATATAGCATTCACAAACATGCACATCAATAGTTCTTTATGCATTCTTATAGAGTTCAAATTACTTTTCTTTGGAGGCTTTATGAATTAATGTGATGGCTATTATAGAAATAAAAATATGAAAAATATCTAGGATTATTGAATGTGGACATAGAACTTTGTTTTCTTTCTGGTTGCTGCAAGTTTTCTTGAGAAGTTTTATTATTATTTAAGTGGCACTATCCTTGGAGAAAGTTAAATATTCCTGGTGGTTTTCAAGTTGTTATCCAGGCATTGTATTCCAGGCAGGTTAGATATTTTTACAGGACTCGGGCTAAAGAAGGTTGTATGTTTTCCGAGGTTTTAACACTCCATTCTTGATTCTGGATATATAATAAGCTGAATGATATATTGTACTGGACTGTTATCTCAAACGCAACTCAAAGTAAACTCAGACTCAACTAACTGTCCAATGAAAAACAGGACTTTTTATAAATACCATGTGTTGTCATTTTTCATATCCTCCAGCTATATCTGTTGTCAAAATTCCTTTGATAATCTTTTAATTACATGTTTTTAGAGATTGTTTAATTAGTAGCAATGCAAACGTGTTGTTTTTATATTTTAATTAGTAGCCATCACTGTGTTTTTAAATATATTTTCCTTTACTTCATTTTAATATTTATTTTCATGTGTTTTTTCAATATGATTTTAACATGCACATATACACACATTTATCATTTCTTTATTCACTGTCGACATATATATTTTAACTCAAATGAAAAGAGATTTATATTTTTAAACTTTATGTTACATTTTAACTAATAATAATAATAAAAAAACTCTAACTTTTTTTATGAAACTTTAACTTGACATTTCTAAAGCAAACCACCTCCCTCTTTTAATTGATTAATTGTAACTTTTATTTAAAACTCCTTAAACTTTTACATAATAATTTTCTTTTAATGAAAGACTTTTTATTTTATAATTTTTAGCTAAAAATTATTATGTACCAACACAATATTCGTACATTACTATCATCATCATCAAACATTATCAATCCACTGCAGGGTGAAGGTCTCTCTAAGTTCAACCCATCTTCTATGATCTTTAGCTTCTCTTCTCCACATCACCCCTGCATATTTTCTTATTTCATCCATCCATCTCACATGTGGTCTCTCTTGAAATCCAGTTTAAAATTTCAATTGTCCATCTATTATCATCTCTTATAGCATTATGTCCAGCCCAACTCCACTTCAATCTTAATTTTTTCAATGATGTCATTAACACCTGTTTGTTCTCTTACGCATACATCATGTTTTTGATCTTTTCTTGTTACTCCCAACATACGTCTCTTCATATTTCTTTGAGTGATCTAAAGACTCTGTATTACTTTTCTATTAAGTGGCCAAGTCTCAGATCCATAAGTAAGAACTGGTAAAACACAGTTGTTAAAAACCTTTCTTTTCAAACATATAGGCATATTTCCTTTTACTATCAAGTTATTTCTACCAAAAGCACTCCAACCAAGACTAATTCTATAGTTCATTTTCTCCATTATGTTTCCATCTGTATCTTCTAATTCATCATAATCAATATTTATTTTCATAATTTTAAGCAAATTGATTAAACATTACTTTAGTCTTTTTAACTTTTATCTTTAGTCCTACTTTCTTACTTTCATCTGATAACTCCTACAACATTTCCTGCAACTCTGAAGCATTATTTGCAAAAACAACTATATTATCTGTGAAATCTAAATGACTTAAATAATCTCCATTTACTTTCACTCCTTTAGTTTGCCATTTTAATTCACAAAATACTTCTTTCAGCACTGCTGTGAAAAGTTTTGGAGATATGGAGTCATCTTGTCTTACACCTTTCTCAATCTTATTTTTCCAGTATCATTATGTAATCTAATTGTTGCTGTTGCATTTTTATAAATATTCTTTAAAATATGACAATATCCTGGATCTACACCTTGATGATCCAATGCTTTAATCACTGAAGAAATGTTTATAGAATCAAATGCCTTTTCATAATCTACAAATTCTAAGCATAATGGCAACTCATATTCATTTGTCCTTTCTATAACTTCTCTCAATACCTGGATATGATCTACTGTAATAAAATTACTTTTAAATCCAGCTTGTTCTTATGGTTGATGGAAATCCAATGTTCTCTGTAGATGAGTTGTTATTACCTTGGTAAAAATTTTATATAAAACTGATAAAAGGCTGATAGGTCTGTAATTTCTAATATCTTCTTTATCACCTTTTTCACTTAGAAATCTGGTCAATTTGGAAGATGTAATAAAAACAGGAGGTACTTGTTCCTTATTACTATATAATTCTTGATAAAAATCTTCTACTAATTTCATGATGTCATCTCTCTTTTTAGTAATAATTCCATGTTTTTTTTTTCTTATTGCAGATATAAATTTCCTACCAATACAGAATGTTGTTTTACATTCTTGAGACTTTTATTTTCTTTTACTGCTTTCCTTGCTAGTTCACAGTTATACTTTCTTATATCATTTTCAACTCTTTTCTGCATCATTTTACAAAATTTGAGATATTCAATTCTTTTTAATGCATAATTTTTGTATATCTTCATATTCCTTCTTTTCTTCATAAATTCTCTAATCTCAGTAGAAATTTTATTAGTCAATTGCTGCTTTTTTCTACCAGCTATCTTTGTTGCAGTTTTTAAAAGTGTATCAGTTATTTTCATATTAATTTCATTCAAATCTGAATCATGTTCAAAATCTATTAATACTTGAAACCCATTTATAAGTTCTAATTTAAATTCATTAGAATTGTAAATATGGTTTTTCTTAATAATTTTTGTCTCTATAGTTTTACATTAACATGTATCTTACACCTTACTAATTGGTGATCACTTCCTGTGTTAAATTTATTAAGAACATTACAATCTTGAAATATGTATTTCCTGTTAGTCAAAATATAATCCAATTCTGCTGTACCTTCATTTGGATGCTTCCATGTCCATTTCCTTTTAACATTTTTTTTCTGCAAAGTCCACAAGTCTATGTCCTCTCTCATTTCTATTACCATAACCAAAATTACCTACAGCACTTTCATCTTTCATTTGTTTACCAATTCTAGCATCCAAGTCTCCCAAAACAACTTTAAAATGTTGTTTACTTTGATCAAAAGCCTTTTGTACATTCATTTAAAAATCTTCTACTACTTCATCACTATGAGAACTTGTTGGGGCATAAACCTGAATTATCTGCATTTGGTATCTGCTATTAAGTTGTATAACTAATCTTGCCACTCTGTCCAATACACCATCAATGTCCATAATATTGTTCTTCCACTTTTTATTTATAATGAATACTACTCCAAAATATATTTCCAATGTTTGTGCCTTTATAATAGAGTATATGTCCACTTTTTCAATCAATTGTCTCTTCACCTTTTCTTCTAACTTTTCAAAGTCCAATAATGTTCCATTTAATATAAGACAGTTCTTCTAATTCTTGCAATCTTCCTTCACTTGAAAGCGATCTGCAGTTATAAGTACCTAAATAAAAAGTCATCATCAAATGGCAGCCTGGGTCCACAATCAGAGGTTTCTTAGCACCCTCCGCCTTCGGCCATCAACCGCTGCCTTGGTTTGTGAGTTTACAGCCTCCTGGGAATATGGACCATGCTTTATTTTTGTCTGTCATAATTGTATATTTGTATTGCAAAAAATATTTATCATTTACACAAACATTTATTCTGCCTTATCAGGCACTTATCAGGCACTGAGAAGAAAGACCATGGTGTTTCTTGATCTTAAACTCAGAGGTAAAAAACCAATAAACTCACCACACTGGCTAATGCATTTTGGAGAGCAGCCCATCCATGTTCGTATACTATATGAATAATCACATACTAAGAACAGCTGCAATGGCAAGAAGATATGGAGTGGACATTAGGAATTTGCCCTGCTCAGTTCCTTTAAGGCCTCCAAGAGGAATCAAAGAGTCTCCTTTCAGTTTGCAGCAAACTGCTTTCTGGCATATATATATATATATATATATATACAAGGGCACATATATATATATATATATATATATAACCCTAATGAATCTTTAACCATAAATTTGCATAGGAACACACATGTATCATATATCAACAGGCATAATTATAAACAATAAGTGCATGATTTTAGTGTGGTATTCAATGATCATATATATATAGTATCCAAAATGTTAGTCAACAGCAAATTGGTTTACAGGGAAGCCAAGAACTGTGGCTGAAAAGTTCTACCCCTGGCGGTAACAGGCTAAAATTAAATGATACAATACAAAGCTGTTACAATATAATCTGGTCACTGCCAGGGTACATTGTGAAAACCTATTGCAGCATTACTTAAAAATATGTTACATTATCTAATATAAATTGCATGAATCTTTAATTAACTATAATTCTCCTTAACATCTAGATCTTAAAACTACATCCCAAATTTTAATTTACAATTTTATTTACTTGAAACTCAACGGCTGATCATGGACAAGCTGGCATAATCTATAAAATTGCTATTCATTACATGGTAAATATGAGTCATTTATTAAGATAGTTAATAAATCTAATCAACTTCATAATATAACTGGCTGTATTTCAGATATCCTCATGCTCTAAGTACAGAAAGGTTCTCTAAGGTAATGCTTTGCAATGGAAGGTCAGTAATATAAACTTTAAGTTCTTTCTTCATTAACTCAAATATCAAATCAATATCTATGAAAGTTTTAGTGGAATAAATAACATACCTGTTATAGTATTATAGAATAGATTCAATTGTCATACTGGCTAGCAAATTTATTATTAATTTCAGATTAATGTCACAAATATTAATAGAGGTACCAGATTCTACATTATAGTCCAGAATTAACAAAGCAAAATGGAGGTGATGTAGAAGGTGAATGGCATTTTATTATATCTTGTACATCACAAATTACCCAAAACAAAAGCATTAAAATATTCTCTAAAATGATAATCAGAAAATAATAAATTTTTACAACTATATAAATATCAAATTTTTTTAATACATAAAAAGCCTTTTACAGTACCTGATTTGCCACCCTTTTCAAATGTTAATGGGCTAAAGAGCATCAAATCAGATGCTGAAAAAGGCTTTTAATGTATATAAAAAAAATTGATATAGCTATTGCAAGAATTTATTATTTTCTGATTATTATTTTATGGAAGAATATTTATTCTTTTCCAATTTGATAATATTATCTAAATGTTTCAATAGACCTTGTATATATCATCAGGGATATCTGTTGTAGTTCTGATTCTATGTGTGGCAAATAGCAATGTCACAGATAGTTTAAATTATAAATTAACATTTATTTATGACTTAATAAACGTTTAAATAGTAATTAGTTAACAATATTTATAAATTAAATAAATGATAAATAATTATCATCACGTGTAATTGTTCTACATGGATAATGTTCATTAATTAAATAAATAAATAGAATAGAATAAAATAAAATATGATCACATGTATTTAGTTTTGTACATGGATATGTGCACTAGTTTCAGATAATACAGTCTAAGATTTTATTATCAATATACTGATTTAGGTCCTTATAGGGATGAGAATAGATTCAAATATCCACTCAATGGCTACCCAATACATCAAAACCAGAACCAATGCACCTATACTTTAAAATTATAATAATACTGACAACAATTGCTATTAATAAACCTATTAGAATTGATTAAGATAAGATTTGAAATCAAAGAGGGAATTTGAACTCCAACTCAGCTGGAATATCATATAATTGACCTATAATAAATTATGACAATAATTCACTTGAATGCCCTTTTATGGCTGATGACAGAATACATGAGGCAAACATTAATATGAGGGAAACAATGTATGCATAATAATGCATGAAGACTCTGTTCAAATATACATTTATATAACAAAGAGCAGTGCTACACCTGTGGATGTACCCACTCGCACAAAGGAATAATGAACAGTAAGCACCTTGTGGGTTTTCTAACCATCATCATAGCAACTAGCATAATTGCAGAATGTTCAGCTGATTAACGACCATTGCTAAAATAAACTTAATGGGTATACAAAATAATGGTAATGAATATTTGGCAGAATAATATAAAAAATATGGGGGAAATGGCAAACAATTATTGTGCAGATTAGAACACTAGCACAGAAAAAGCCATATAACATTAAAATAGTATTTAATACATTTCCTTAATAATATAGAAATAAATTACCCTCATTAATCTACTAAATTAGAAGGCACATGCAGTTTTACAAGTGTGAACTAAGCCCAAAAATATAAGAAAACTCTATTACAGAAAACAATTGAGATAATGGCTGACAACAGACCAGATGGTATGAAAGAATATTACCTAATGTTATAATATGAGTATAAGCAGAGAACCCTGGAAAGATATATGGGATTAGGCTATGTAGTGATGATGTGTTATAGATACATTGAATTAATCATTATTTAAAAAAGTAATAAATATTTAAAAACACAACTAAAAAGGTTAATTAGATTTCAGTTTTAAAAAAAAGTTCATGGGATCACTCTCTATACATATATCGATACATTTATAAATTAAGTTAAAGAATTGTCATCATCATCATCATCAACCATTATCAATCCACTGCAGGATAAAGGTCTCTCCAAGTTTAATCCATCTTCTCCGATCTTTAGCTTCTCTTCTCCACAACACTCCTGCACATTTTCTTATTTCATCCATCCATCTCACATGTGGTCTTTTTCTGGGTCTTTTACAATCTCTTGGAATCCAGTTTAAAATTTCAATTGTCCATCTATTATCATCTCTTCTAGCAATATGTCCAGCCCAACTCCATTTCAATCTTTTAACTTTTTCAATAAGGTCAGTAATACCTGTTTGTTGTCTTACCCATACATTGCGTTTTCGATCTCTTCTTGTTACTCCCAACATACATCTCTCCATACTCCTTTGAGTGGTCTGAAGTCTCTGTATTGCTCTTCTATTAAGTGTCCAAGTCTCAGATCCATAAGTAAGAACTGGTAAAACACATTTGTTAAAAACCATCCTTTTCAAACACATAGGCATATTTCCTTTTAGTATCAAGTTATTTCTACCAAAAGCACTCCAATCAAGTTTAATTCTATGATTAATTTTCTCCATTATGTTTCCATCTGTATTAATAATTTCACCAAGGTATTTGTAACTGTTAACTTCTTCTAATTCTTCATAATCAATCTTTATTTTCATATTTTGAGCAAATCGATTAAACATTACTTTAGTCTTTTTAACATTTATCTTTAGTCCTACTTTTCTACTTTCATCTGCTAACTCCTGCAACATTTCCTGCAGCTCTGAAGCATTATTTGCAAAAACAACTACATCATCTGCGAAATCTAAATGACTTAAATACTTTCCATTTACTTTCACTCCTTTAGTTTCCCATTTTAATCCACAAAATACTTCTTGCAGCACTGCTGTAAAGAGTTTTGGAGATATGGAGTCACCTTGTCTTACACCTTTCTCAATGTTGATTTTTGCAGTATCATTATGTAATCTAATTGTTGCTGTTGCATTTTTATAAATATTCTTTAAAATATGACAATATCCTGGATCTATACCTTGATGATCCAATGCTTTAATCACTGAAGAAATGTGTATAGAATCGAATGCCTTTTCATAATCTACAAATCCAAAACATAATGACAACTCATATTCGTTTGTCCTTTCTATGACTTCTCTCAATACCTGGATATGATCTATTGTACTAAAACCACTTTTAAATCCAGCTTGTTCTTTTGGTTGGTGAAAATCCAAAGTTCTCTGTAAACGAATTGTAATTATCTTGGTAAAAATTTTATATAAAACTGATAAAAGGCTGATAGGTCTGTAATTTCTAATATCTTCTTTATCGCCTTTTTTAAATATTAATATTATGCATTCTTCCAATCTTCTGGTACATCTTTATCATTTAGACATTTGGTATATAACTTTGCTAAAATTGTTTCTATTTCTTCACCTGCTTCTTTTAATATATCAATTATAATTCCATCATTTCCTGGAGTCTTTCCTTTCTTCATACACTTAATTGCATGTCTCACTTCTTCATTTAAAATTCTGGGCAATAAAGAATTGTGTATATATATATATATATATATATAATTCTTTATTGCATATATTCTTATATTTATTTATTTTTGTATATATATATATATATATATATATATATATATATACAACAAAAATAAATAAATTTAAAAGATTAACAATTTTAATAAAAAATATAAAATAATGCTTTATATGCATATATATATATATATGAAAATAATCTTAGAGCTTAACACTAAACTGAAATAAATATTTAAATAGTAAATCACTCTACATGCAATGTGATACACTATGGCTTTTCATTTATCAGAATCAGGAATCTTTCAGCCACTATGCCTAGAGAAATAGCCACCCTACCTTCATTGCTCACCTATGTTTTTCCCATATTCTTTTCCTATCTTGCTCTATCCCATTTTCACAATATTATCTTTATTCACTCTATGGCCTTTATATCTAGATCCCTTTTATCTTTTTCCAAATACACCATAAAAACCAAGAACCCACTTCCTGTGTAATCACTTTGTTTATATTTATTCTGAGACAACTTCATTATTTATACCCTTTCTGCTTGTAAGAATTTAAATTTAAATTAATTTTATTTTCTCAAGAATTTTATTGTCTTGGTTTAAATCTTTAAGTTTACATTTTGTGTTATACAAAGTTTAACTCATGATTTTCTTAAGTGAATTTTGATACATCTATGGTAACATAGAGATTAAAATCGCCCTGGACATCAACAACCCTGCTCCTCAGAGGAAAAAAACCAGCACCAGTACTGATCCCCTCATAACCTCACCCCAGAAGCCTCCCCAAAATCCTGAGAATTAGAACCTGATAACCACCTGGCCCCTTGACCCTCCTTTCCAGGGAGCAAAGGCATGTGAATCTGTGGTCTCAATCCAAAGTAATTATTGATTTATATGATGTACTATAAGACTTCAAATGGCAATGTCCAACATCATCTCTACCATTCAAAGAAAAGGAAATCTATATCAGTAATAATCCAAAATCAACCCCTCCCCAGCCCCTTGACCTGGAGGGATAGAACTCAGACCATGGAGAACCTTCCTATCACTAGACTCCCACCTCCAGCCAGCAAAGACGAGCAACTCAGTAGCAGCCTGAATCAACCAATAATTTTACTGTAGCTGTCTCTAGATTTTCAATGTCTCGCATATGGTTTTCTCCTTTTTTATCAAATCAAAGTCTTTGGTATATATCCCAGTAATTTCATGCTTCAATTAAGTTTTATATAGATTCCTGTTTAGTTCTAAAATGTGGTTGTTGATTTATGAAGTATATTTCTTTTTGAATTATTACTTGTTTTAATTATGTGCTATATATCCATCAATTTGTAGTTTAAAAAGGCAGGTGTTACTATATATAGTGTGTTGTAGAGATCAAAATTTCAGCTTTTATTTTGTCCATAGTATTCTGTTATATTAATCCATGAGAAGATCAAGTGTTGTAAATGTTTCAAAGTTTAGATATCAAAATCTTAGATTTTATTCTGTTCATATTCTGTTACATTAATCCATGAGATGATCATGTGTTGTAAATGTTTCAAAGTTACAATTAAGGATGATTAATAAAATTTAGAGATCCAATGTATAATATAGAATCTCCAATTTAGAAGTGATGAGCGAAAACTAAAAAAACATTTGAATAAAGCATTTGAACCATTCACTATTAATAAAATTAGGTAAAGTGAGTCTCTTGGAGTAACTGATCTTAGTCTCAACTGCACTAAGCAAAGTTTCCCTTTGTTAAATAAAATCTCTGATTTATAACATAAGCATTTAAAATCACAATAAAAAACGTTACTATTTTTCTTAATGTGTGAGACAGTCAGAATTAGCAATAATCTCTGTAGCCCTCTCACTCAGCAAAGTTGATTAAAACAGATTTTTCTTTAAAACTACAATCTCTATGGAAATCATTAGTAATTTCTGTGGCTGCATTTCATTTTCATAGCATTTTTAAGAAAAGTTGTAATTGTTCTTATTTGTAATCAATTGATGACATACTTTGTATCTGAAAAGATAGCTAAGAAGCTACTCTTCTAAATAGAACAATGTTCAGGGAGATTTAGCTCCCTAAACTAGGGAATGTAGAACTAAAATGGGGAACCAGTAACAGAGTCAACTGGAGTCATTGGCTCCCTCTAGTGGACTCATTAATAATTTTCCATGCATTTCTTACATAATTTGCAGACTAAATCATTCATATTTTATGTATATATTCCTTTGTTGCAAACAATTCTGTTTGAGCCTTAAACAGCAAATTACCTTCCTTTTTATTATCAAAAATTAATTCACACCCAATCTTCTGTTTACTTCTATCTATATTTAAATTTTTTTTATTCTTTATACTAGTTCTTCAGCTCCCTATTTTTATTAATGCATCTATTCATCTATCCAATTCTTTGTCACTATAACACTCAATAATTTCATTCCACCTTTTATACAAGTATACTGACACATGATGTTTATCCAAATCTTCTGCATACCATATAACATTTCTCATCCATCTTGTTGCCTGTCCTTTACTCATAACCCAATTAAATACTATTTTGGCTATTCTCTTACTATACATAAACTGCAACCTATCAAGCATTTTCATTTTGCTTTTTGCATATCTATATAAAAACTTGACCATTCCATTTCTCTTTGAATTGCCTCTTTGCCATTTACACATCTGCTCCAAGCTAAGAAGGGATACATAATTAGCCTGGTCTATAGTAGACCTATTTTAAATCCAGTCACCAGATTGACCTGTTGATTTGTTTTTATTGTTAATCATTCATGATGATGAATGACTATTACTTTTGGTTAGTGCTGGTGAACTTGTAATTAATTATACTTATAGTTGTGCTCATATTTTATATTTTTTACTTGGATAATACCTGATGTTTTAAACCCTGATTTTCTGTAGAGTTAGAAATGAATTCGTAACTGAATGTCCTTGATCATCATACAGCTATCATCTCAGGTATAATCCCCTTTATTTACCCATAGTTTTATATATCTCAGGTTTACATAATAGTAATAATCAAAATAAGAAATAATAAATAAATGAGGGATTCTTATTATATAAACATCACTAATAATGTGGCTTTGCTCAATGATGGTTACATATAATTTTAAGTGGATACTCCAGAAACTTCTATTAAGATAAAGGGAATTTTTTAAAGCAATAATAAAAATGCATATCATACAATAAGTAATTAGAACAAACTAGGAAGAGGAAAAATTTTACTCTGGATTATAAAACACTTTTAAAATATAAATTCCCCTCCATCAAAATATATTCTCTGAGTAAAAATAATTTGCATTTAAAGTAATATCTTCTGTGGATCTTCATTTCAAATATCTTAAATAACAAAATATTAGTCACCAAATTATGTAATTAGCATGATCTATGTTAATGTACTCTTGTAGAGTGTAAATGCAATCTACTTTCCTAATAGTACAGGGAATAATAAAGAAATTATTTTACCATATCCATGATTATAATCTAAATGAGTAATTGACTAATTAATGTAAAATAAATAGTAAACAGCCTGTTTTAATGAAAATAAATAGTAATAATGATTTCAGAGTTCTTTGTAATGTTTTAGAAATTGTACTGTGATATTGTGTTGCAAAATAAATGACTGACATCATGGCAGACCATAGGAGACAGCTGATTTTTTATAAGCTAATGTTTCCTAATATTTTGTAACAATAATAATAATTATCCAAAGAGATATTTAATTTGCTGAACAATTGCATAAGTAAAATATACCAAAACTTAGAAGAATCATAGCCTTTTACCCAGACATCACTCAAAATAATAGAAAGAAATGGGTACTTTATATGTCTTTCTACTACCCCATCAACAACACAATTTATACCAGTTCATAGTTATGCCTGAATAATGCAGCCTAGAATTTTCCAATTTGCAATATCCAGGTTCAGCTTAAAATTGTAGGAAAACTACATGGTATCCACATGTACATTTTACATCTTCGGATCCATTTTGTTTCTGTGTTTTTTAAAATGTAAGTTCTATTTTTCTGTCACAAAAATATGACAATTTTATAATATTTTTTGTTCTCAAGTAGCTTTAATTTTTTGTCTTTTTTTCAACTCTTTCAATTTTATTGGAACACAAGTAACCATAAAATTTTATCATGGACAAAAATGGAATATATGTCCAATTCAAGTGATGACAGCCTTGTTATTATGAGCCTTAAAATTCTGATGCTTTGTGCAGCTCATTTGATGGATTTTCTTTGAGTGAAAAGGTGTGGTACTTTGCGTGAAGATGAATTAGATTCAGGTGTGGTACCAAAAAGAAAAATAAATTTGAATACAAGTGCTATATCTACTCCAGATCTGCCTACCCCAAGCCCTTCTTCTTGAACAGATCTGAACAAGGTGCCTAATGTTATTGGGTCATCCAATTTTACTAAGTCCCCAGAGCTCAAGTTTTCCACCATGAGTGACTATGCAATGTTGGACTTTTGTCAATTATTATTTGATAGAAAAATATTTGAAAAAATTATTCTTGAAACAAATACATATGCTGAACAAAAAAATCTCACTATTGGGTCAATTTGTCATATTGCGAATTATCTGCATTTTTGGCATGATAGTAGGCATTTCTTTGATATGTCTAGTACATGAATTAGATGACATATGAAGCTCAGAATTGAAAGTAAAACAATCACCATTTTGCAAATATTATGACTCAATATAGATTTTATTTCATATTGTCTTGCCTACATTTTAATAATAATAAATGCCAGATTCTAAAAGTAAAGATTTTGATAGAGTATATAAACATAGGCTGATTATAGACTACTGCAATGTAAATTTTAAAGCTACCAATCAATTTCATTAGAGAGGTAGAAGTTGATGAAGCTATTATCAAATTTACTGATCATAAACACATGAAGCAGTATGAGCCCTCAAAACTGCTAAAGTGAGGGTTCAAAGGGTGGATGTGTTCAGATAGTCATAATAAATATGTGCCCATATGGTGTTATATACAGGCAAAAGTACAACTTCAGATGCTGACCAATGTCTGGGTACTTGAGCTGTGCTTTCAGTAGTTTTACCATATCTATCCAAACAGAATCATATCATTGTTTGTGATAAACATGCAGTTATCAAAAGATCTGTCTGCAAACAAAATCTACTGTTGTGGCACACTAAATGGAAATAGAAAAGGTATCCCAGACAGTGTGAAAGATTTGAATAAAAAATATACAAAAATATGAATAGGGAAGACTCACATTTTGTAATAGATCAAGACAGTGTTCTTCAATTTTTAATTTGGAATAAGAGGTCAATTATAATGCCAGCCAATGCTATCAATCTTCTGAAAATGCTGTTAAAAGAAAACATAAACATAAAATGTGTAATGGGTGGGATAGACTTGGCCAATAAGAAAGGACCTTAGTATGGTTGGAAAAGAAAATCTAATTCAATGTCAAATGCATTTTTTGGCACTGCTTTGATACAGGTGTGAAACGATAACTTTCCAAGCCCTTATCGTTTCACCATCAAACCTGATGACACTCTCATCTGTGCTAAGTTCGAACCTATTTAAATGTTAATAAATTTAAAATTCATTCATGTCTGTATAAACAGTATTATATATTTGTGTGCGAACCAATGCTATAATTAGATAGGATTAGTAAAATTATAGCGTACTAAATTGATTTAATAATTCTAAAAATGTTCATTATATTATTTAAGTTAAGAGTAAATTATTAATTTTGTTGTTTAATATTGTAATTTCGTATGTGGATATATAATCTGTGCTATATAGAAGAAAGACATGATTTAAAATATGTAAAAGCCATTATCTAAAAATGATATTAAATGTCTTTAAAAATTGTTAAAAGATTTCTTGTTTTAAATATATTTCAGGGAAAAGATTCTCGAAAATATATTTAAAGGCTATATCAAAATATGTTTGTAAATTATTTTTAATAAATATGTTAAAAATGTTTTCGTTTTAAAAAAAAAGTTAAAAGGTTGTTTTTAAATAGAAAGAGTTTCTATTATATGTAAGATTAAAAATAAAAGCTGGTCAAGTAATTAAAAGATTTTTGATTGTAAACAAGTGTCATTTACGACCACACCTGGAATCCGTAAAAAGTAAAACTAGTTCAAAATTTACTAATTAAAATCTCCTTAGATAAGAGTGACTTATTTTAAAATCTAAATTGGACAATTGTTTGCAACGAAAAATTTTAATTATAATAGCTTATGGAATGTTTCTAACTTAAGTGATCTAAGATCTGGATTATAAATTGAAAAATATTTAATTAAATTCCTGAGTTTAGTGAGTCTTCAGGCGATAGATTCTGATAAGGAAAAGATATAAATACTCTGTATTTTTAACAAGAGGAACAGCCATATTGTTAGTGAGAATTGCAGCCAGTATTCACAATTGTTAATGTTTAACATGTCCGGCTAAAAGCTGGCATCTTGTTGCTGTTACTCTGTGGGAGAACGGGGTTTCTCTCGTCGAAATACCTAAACAACCATCATGCTGAATGGGAAAGATGATGCTACCAGCCGCCCAGTAAAACTCACCAAATCTACAGCAAGAACTTGCAGTCCAGATAAATAATACCGGTACCGTTTTATTTTTCAAACAGCAGAGCTCTGTGTAATTCTAAATGTAAATATATCTATATAAGTTAGCTAACTCTCTTTTTAAAGTAATGATAAAGCTAAATGTAATCAAAACTTAAAATCCATTTAATAATTTTAATATGTCACTTGCTATCAAAATTTAATGTGTTAAAGTTTAAATAATCTGACTTATTTATATTTTCCATTCACTTCAAAGTAAATTATTTAGTTTAAAGTTATATCACTGCGATTGTGTCTATATTTCTTTGCTTATTTTATTTTAAATGCTTATTATATTTCATATGCCAATATTTCGAAACAGTGAGCACTTAATTTCATGTATATATTTAAGAAGATATTATTTGAAAATCTTCGTGTAATTTGTTTATAGCGTCAACTTTCTGCGCTGTTTCAAAATCCTATTTTTTTATTATTTAAATGATTTCATATGTGAAATGTGGCTCTGTTAATCAACCATTTAAAAAAACTTAACTTGATAAGTTTAGTTAAGAATTAAATTTACCCTTGATCATATTGATAAGTATATTTGACATTTAAATTCTTAAGTCCATAGAAATATACTTTCCCTCCTTAAATATTTATTATCTATAAGTAACTGAATAGATCGAGCATGTCAAAGTACAGATGTATTAATATTCCCTTTAGTAGCATAGACATTTATTATCAGGCTACACAAGAGTTGGTCCCAATTTGATAGAACTAATATGCTATTAACTCATATTTCATAGTATGAAATATACTATTCTTTGCTTGGCGGATGTGATATATTATTTTATAAAATTTGTTCTCGTTTTGCTGCTATACATACTATACGTATCTCAAGATGGAGCCACGGTGTTGCCAGCACATCTTCTCTTGTAGGGTAGAGCAGTAGCGAAGCCTGAGCCAAAGCCAAGTTAGCACGTAAGTCCCCCACCATTCCTGAACACAATGTTCCTTTTCATGCAGCATTGCGATCGGTTACAGGGTACCGGCGTTTGTCGCAAGAACCCTGAAGTTATTTCATCCATCCACAGAGCGAATTTTCCTATTATTGTTTACTTGTGCCATAGCGCATTGGTAAAATCTTATTTCAGCCAACTCTCCCACCTTAACATAACACTTTCAGCATTTTGAAATTTTCTCTCGAAAGCCATGTTCGATCGATCATTACTTGAGCTGCTTTATGCGCTCGTTATTAAGTCATATTGTATATTTTAGTAAATGAATTCATGATCAAAGTTTAATATAATTATTTATATACCAGCCACAAATGTAATAGGATTTGGCTTATCGAGATTTATAGACATAACGTAGTGATTAATTATGTATCAATTGTAAACAATTCATAAGATGGGCATATGTTAAACCCCTCTATGAAATTTTAATGATTACTTATGTAAAGTGATTTTGAATTACCAAATGTTTGCATACATTCGACACTGAAATGTGTAAAACTTATCAATTTCATGCCAATTGTAAATAAGTGATATATAGATACGGGTTGTAAATAAATATATAATTAATTTAATGTATTTCGTTCTCTGTTTCGTTATTGATCTAATTCAATCCAATTCTAATTATTATTTATAGCCTATATATGTGAAAACTATGCATTAAGTTAAATTAGATTAGTGATATATTTTAGTCAATTAAGAACCTCTCTTTTAATTATCAGAGTCTTATTGCTTCTCCGTGACCTATGTCGGCCATGTGGAAAGAGGTATACTACGTGTAATTTCAAGGTGGTCATTTGTAGGGTCTTGAGTCTTGGAATCCTGGCTTATGAGTTGAAGTGTGGTCGGACTTGGGATGTCACAGTCCTAGTCTGGTCAGCTTTGGTCTCTTTTGCTTGGATTCTGAATTCTGTTACACGAATGTACAAACTTGACTGTTACAAGTATTTTTTTTTCACCGGGTTTGGACACCCATCGTTAGGCTATTCGATATTCCCACACCCTCCAATACTTTGTAGAGTGTTTAATATATACATATAATGTTTTTTTTTGCCTTCCCTTTTAAATAATAATGAATAATATATATGTAGTATTTTTTTCCAGGTTTGTACGCCCAAAATCATGGGGCATGTAACTTATTTCGACCCCTGAGGAGATTGAGTATAGAGATAAAATTCTTTTGTTTAAAATTAATGATTTTGAATTAATTTTTTTTCGTTTTTCAAAATAATGTATATGTATAGATTTTTTTCCTGAGTTTGAACGTCAATTAATTCCATACTCTGAATAGATTATTATTTTATTATATAAAAATTATTTATATAGATGCATAGTAGAATTTTTAAGGGGATTTATAATATATGTTGTGTAAACTTTCTTGCTCACTGTGACTGGTGCCCGAGGATGATTTGAATAAATGTCAAATCGTTCTCACATAAATTTTGTCATCAGGAGTAAAGAGAGAAAAGGGGAGGTCTATTATTTGTTTTATGTTTTATGAATTGGATTGAACGAGAAAGAGAAGGAAATAAATGTAAGGTCAAATCAAATCTTAAAGGTTTGAAACTGGGTCAAATCAAATCTTAAAGGTTCGAAACTGGCACAGACGTGTAAATTAAATTATAACCATGAACTGCGGAAAATTTAAAAAAAAAAACAGCTGCAAGAGGCCAAGGGTGAGTTGCATTTTATAATTTTTTTGTTATATATATATATTAAATTTATTTCACCGTTAGTTAAATGTTGGGTGGGCATCAAGTGAATGTATAGTGAGAAGTTGGGTGTATTAATAGAATTAGGCTTAGGTATTGGGATGAGTAGGAGACAGATCGTTTTCTTTGTGGAGTGCAGCAATTAGCCGAGTTAGTAAAGCAAACAAAAACCAAGAAACTTTAGTAAAAACAAATTGAGCCATTAAAAATGAAAAAAAATTTTTGTTAGTATATTAAAATGGATAATAGTATGGAAGAAGAAAGGGGAGTAGTGAGCAAAAAGGAAGAAGGGAAAACAGGAAAAGAAGGAATGTGTAGGGGTATTATATTAAGATCGGGAAAAGAAATTATGGAAGAGAGTAGCAGCACAGAGGGAGACATGGAAAGTGAAGCGAGTACGAGCCAGAAAAGGGACAAGGCATCTATACATCAAAGTGTGGCCATGTCAGAAAAGTCAGACACCACTGTAACTGAACAGAGACCTATAGAAGAAATTAAGAAAGAATGCTGGAATATGAACTCAATGATGGAGTCACTAGTGAAGCAACTTAGACAGGATGCAGAAGAGAGAGATAGGAAAAGTAGACAGGATGCAGAAGAGAGGGATCATAGAAATAATCTAGAAATGGAATGACGTTTTGAAGTTTTGGGCAGGCGATGTGAGGAAGGAACAGCACAAATCAGAAAAGAGTTAAAAGAAATGCTGTGTAAAATTCTGCAGGGATGCCAGCTAAAAAGTGAGGAGATTCCAGTAAAACTCACAGAGAATACAGAAAAAGCACAGGACAAAAATGGCAAGGAAATGCAGAATACTGTAGATGATGAGATAGAAAAGTTAGTGTCAGATCAGGGAGAAGAAGTGAAGTCTGGTAGCACAATGCTAGAAGAAAAGTTTAAAATTGATATAATAGTAAAAGAAGAGCTAAAACCAGTGGAAAAGGAAGAGTTTAGGAAAACTGAGCTGGACAAAATGAGCAAGGCAGAGATTAATGAAGAGGATGATGAAAGTTGCCATTTCCTTTTGAAGAAGACCGAATTGGAAACATGGGATAGCAAAGACACACTGGAGAATATAGTAGAGACTGAGAATAAAGAATCCAAATGTGTGGATATTGAGGCAATAGTAGAAGATAGAAAGCGGGAGCTCCAGCAGGACAGAACAGAGTTGGATAGAGAGTTCTGGGGAATAGGTGGACTGTATGGGAAGTACGAATCGAAGAGTACCATAAAGGGCAAGAAGAAAAGGAAGAGAAGGGATCCATACACAAGTAAGAAAGCAAGGCTGGGATGGATAGAGAGAAGGCATGAGACAGCTGCAGAGGTTTGCCAGGGGAAGAACAGAGGGAGAGAGAAAGAACGGATTCAAACCCTACTATTCGGAAAGAACAAATCTGGAAGGCACCCAAAGTATTTCTCTAGCTATGAAGGAGTAGACTCAAATAGAAGATTGGATAAGGAAGTTATAGATAGTGGAAGTGATTTTGCACACAGTCAAGAAATGCACCCAGTATGACCGCCTGTGAGATGGGAAGATGAGTATGAGGAATATGGATGGACATCAGATGAAAAGGATGACATTATATTCAGGTGTTGTTTTAAGTTAGATAAAGAGGAGTTACTTAATGTACCACCAGATCCTATTTAGATAAAAATATGTATATATTTGTTACGATCTGCCTTTCCTTATCATTATATAGTTTATAAATATATATATATAAACAACTAACATCCCCATTGCATATTAATTGACATATATCCAGTAGGATATAAAAGTTTGTTTAATGTAAATATTTGACAATATTCTATTTTGTGTGGTTTGCTTTTAAACTTTTAATTTAGTCGTATTTTTTTTTTTGTAATAATTGATTGTCTAATATGTATGAAGTTCCTCGATATAGAATGTAGCAGGCAATTGGGTTTATATGTTTTTCATCTCTATGTGGTAGCTTAATTGATTTAATATTATTAGTAAAAAAAAAAAAAAGCCTATCAAATTATTTAATAGCCAACTGTAAGTAAATTCCTTTTTTTTTTGTTATTTTTTTTGTCCCAAGTATCAGATATGAAACGATAACTTTCCAAGCCTCTATCGTTTCACCATCAAACCTGATGACACTCTCATCTGTGCTAAGTTCGAACCTATTTAAATGTTAATAAATTTAAAATTCGTTCTTGTCTGTATAAACAGTATTATATATTTGCATACGAACCAACGCTATAATTAGATAGGATTAGTAAAATTATAGCGTACTAAAGTGATTTAATAATTTTAAAAATGTTCGTTATATTATTTAAGTTAAGAGTAAATTATTAATTTTGTTGTTTAATATTGTAATTTCGTATGTGGATATATAATCTGTGCTATATAGAAGAAAGCCATTATCTAAAAATAATATTAAATGTCTTTAAAAATTGTTAAAAGATTTCTTGTTTTAAATATATTTCAGGGAAAAGATTCTCGAAAATATATTTAAAGGCTATATCAAAATATGTTTGTAAATTATTTTTAATAAATACGTTAAAAATGTTTTCGTTTTTAAAAAAAAGTTAAAAGGTTGTTTTTAAATAGAAAGAGTTTCTATTATATGTAAGATTAAAAATAAAAGCTGGTCAAGTAATTAAAAGATTTTTGATTGTAAACAAGTGTCATTAACGACCACACCTGGAATCCGTAAAAAGTAAAACTAGTTCAAAATTTACTAATTAAAATCTCCTTAGATAAGAGTGACTTATTTTAAAATCTAAATTGGACAATTGTTTGCAACGAAAAATCTTAATTATAATAGCTTATGGAATGTTTCTAACATAAGTGATCTAAGATCTGGATTATAAATTGAAAAATATTTAATTAAATTCCTGAGTTTAGTGAGTCTTGAGGCGATAGATTCTGATAAGGAAAAGATATAAATACTCTGTATTTTTAACAAGAGGGACAGCCATATTGTTAGTGAGAATTGCAGCCAGTATTCACAATTGTTAATGTTTAACATGTCCGGCTAAAAGCTGGCATCTTGTTGCTGTTACTCTGCGGGAGAACGGGGTTTCTCTTGTCAAAATGCCTAAACCACCATCATGCTGAATGGGAAAGATGATGTTACCAGCCGCCCAGTAAAACTCACCAAACCTACAGCAAGAACTTGCAGTCCAGATAAATAATACCGGTACCATTTTATTTTTCAAACTGCAGAGCTCTGTGTAACTCTAAATGTAAATATATCTATATAAGTTAGCTAACTCTCTTTTTAAAGTAATGATAAAGCTAAATGTATTCAAAACTTAAAATCCATTTAATTATTTTAATATGTCACTTGCTATCAAAATTTAATGTGTTAAAGTTTAAATAATCTGACTTTTTTATATTTTCCATTCACTTCAAAGTAAATTATTTAGTTTAAAGTTATATCACTGTGATTGTGTCTATATTTCTTTGCTTATTTTATTTTAAATGCTTATTATATTTCATATGCCAATATTTCGAAACAGTGAGCACTTAATTTCATGTATATATTTAAGAAGATATTATTTGAAAATCTTCGTGTAATTTGTTTATAGCGTCAATTTTCTGCGCTGTTTCAAAATCCTATTTTTTTATTATTTAAATGATTTCATATGTGAAATGTGGCTCTGTTAATCAACCATTTAAAAAAACTTAACTTGATAAGTTTAGTTAAGAATTAAATTTACCCTTGATCGTATTGATAAGTATATTTGAAATTTAAATTCTTAAGTCCATAGAAATATACTTTCCCTCCTTAAATATTTATTATCTATAAGTAACTGAATAGATCGAGCATGTCAAAGTACAGATGTATTAATATTCCCTTTAGTAGCATAGACATTTATTATCAGGCTACACAAGAGTTGGTCCCAATTTGATAGAGCTAATGTGCTATTAACTCGTATTTCATAGTATGAAATATACTATTCTTTGCTTGGCGGATGTGATATATTATTTTATAAAATTATTCTCATTTTGCTGCTATACGTACTATACGTATCTCAAAATGGAGCCATGGCATTGCCAGCACATCTTCTCTTATAGGGTAGAGCAGTAGTGAAGCCTGCACCAAGGCCAGGTTAGCACGTAAGTCCCCCGCCATTCCTGAACACAATGTTCCCTTTCACGCAGCATTGCGATCGGTTACAGGGTACCAGCGTTTGTCGCAAGAACCCTGAAGTTATTTCATCCATCCGCAGAGTGACTTTTCCTATTATTTTTTACCTGTGCCATAGCGCATTGGTAAAATCTTATTTCAGCCAACTCTCCCACCTTAACATAACGCTTTCAGCATTCTGAAATTTTCTCTCGAAAGCCATGTTCGATCGATCATTACTTGAGCTGGTTTATGCGCTCGTTATTAAGTCATATTGTATATTTTAGTAAATGAATTCATGATCAAAGTTTAATATAATTATTTATATACCAGCCACAAATGTAATAGGATTTGGCTTATCGAGATTTATAGACATAACGTAGTGATTAATTATATATCAATTGTAAACAATTCATAAGATGGGCATATGTTAAACCCCTCTATGAAATTTTAATGATTACTTATGTAAAGTGATTTTGAATTACCAAATGTTTGCGTACATTCGACGCTGAAATGTGTAAAACTTATCAATTTCATGCCAATTGTAAATAAGTGATATATAGATATGAGTTGTAAATAAATATATAATTAATTTAATGTATTTCGTTCTCTGTTTCGTTATTGATCTAATTCAATCCAATTCTAATTATTATTTATAGCCTATATATGTGAAAACTATGCATTAAGTTAAATTAGATTAGTGATATATTTTAGTCAATTAAGAACCTCTCTTTTAATTATCAGAGTCTTATTGCTTCTCCGTGACCTATGTCGGCCGTGTGGAAAGAGGTATACTACATGTAATTTCAAGGTGGTCATTCATAGGGTCTTGAGTCTTGGAATCCTGGCTTACGAGTTGAAGTGTGGTCGGACTTGGGATGTCACAGTCCTAGTCTGGTCAGCTTCAGTCTCTTTTGCTTGGATTCTGAATTCTGTTACGCGAATGTACAAACTTGACTGTTACAGCTGTTATGAATGCACATATTCTGTACACTGAATATATGACTCTGAAACAAGGAAAAGTTCAACCACTTTTGCTTTTTTGGAAAGTCTTATCAGATAGCCTAATAGATGAGTTTTCTTCAAAAGTCAGCAATTGTACAGCTTATCATGTTGGACCACATCTGGCTGTTTGTTCCACTGAAAAACATATGCTAGTTGATCTTTGCAAACACAAATCGCTAAAAGAAAGGCTTGTGTTGTCTGCCTAAAAAAAAGCAAAGGCTTGAGAGTTTTTTGGTTGCATGGAGTGTGGACTTGCCACATTCTGTCAAAGTTATTTGAGGAACTGTTTTACTATCTATCACAGTGCGAGTGTAATTGGTGCCACCCCTCAAACACCATTACAATCAACTTCTGCAGGAGAGTCAACTGGTATGGCAACTCAGTCAAGATCATCAGCAGCTCTAATCAGTAAGTTGTATCTGCATTTGGTTGCAATATTATTTTAATTGTAAGCTATCATTCTGTAGTAATCACTTGATTTTATATTTTAGATAAATTCTATCTAACAAGATGAAGTGTTTTCCATAAGATTCTGACACGTAGGATAAATAATAAAGATCATTATTACTAATATACTACATAGCACTGACTCTAAACCTTATTTTCGTTTAGCTGCACCAAGCATGGAGTCTAAATCGATCATATTCTGAAATTATTACCACTAAAATGAATTAAAATTTTTAACATTTTATTTTAATTATATTATTTTGGTTTGGTTTGTAATAATTTTATCTTTGGTTGCTTTTTACACTAATTTTATGTATATTTTTATCTTTTTTTGCGTTTTTTAATAATAATTTTTTGCATAATTTTTTAGTTTATATATAAGTTCTTTTTATTGTTTTGTTTTGTACATAGTGATTTTTAGTAGTAAATACCACATCATTAATAAATAAAAAAAATTATTTACAATAAAAAATGTTTTTTTTAATTTTTCCTCATATTTTTTTCTAATATAAATATTACTGATTAATTTTTTAATAAATTACAAACTTTATTAAAGTTCTTTATTATAATATTCAAAAAATACTAATTATTGATCAATATTAACTACTTATTGTCAGAGCTGCCACATTCGTTTCAAACCCCTGTATGGAAAAACATTTTGCAGGGTTACTAGAAAAATGGAAAGGTACTATTACCTTTATTCCTTGAAGTGTTGATATTGCCTCAAATAAGTCATATTATAAATCATTTTCTTAAAAATTTAATGAGGAATGCAGCTAAATTATTAATAAAATTGTAGTTTTATAATATAACTATGAAAAAATTGAATTTATAAAATATTATGAAAATGATTTTTAAAAATATTATTTTTTATTACTTTGAATATCAATGGCTATATTTTTCAGATTCATCAGCTTCATTACATTCTTTGACATTCTGTGTATAAAAATATAAATATTATGTGACTTTAGACTAATATAAAGTTATGTTATTATAAAATTTGTGGTTTAACATATGGCTGCTTCATAAGTGAAAAGGCTTATTACAAGTGATTACTGTATCTTTAATTTTAAATAAACAAACTAATAGTGTGCAGCCTGGAAAAATAGGCTAAATAATCTTAAGCAATATCAAATAAATCTTCATTTCTTTTTATTACAATCCCAATTTTTTTTAAATTTAAGCATTTATGGAAGAATTTCCATTTAAAACATTGAGATTTAGATCTGCAGAAATTAGTTATCTGTTTACCCAGATTTCTTTTAGAAATCAGAATTGTTAAGATTATGAACTTTGTATATAGAAAAACAGAAACTGGATTTTAAATAATAATAAATACATTTATTAACATTTGATAAAGTAACATGAACAACAATTTATTTACAATAATGTTGAAACTATTTGCTAAAACGTAGGCACTGTTACATTATTTGGTAGATTGATACGTAAGTTACATATTCTGACCTCACTAACAAATGATCTAAGGCTTTTAAACAAAAATATTTGGATGGGCTACTTACCAAATACAATGGAGATTCTGGTTTAACATTGGCTAGTTTATCTGAATTTCTATCTTAGCTAACTTATCCCATTTGAGAAAAGTTGGGTTTAAAGAAATAAAAAAAAATAACAATAGCCCAAGTCATAGCTGAGTAATATAATTTAATTAAAATATACCTTGGTCAGGTAAAAACTAATAATACTCTTTCTTACAGTTTGAATTACTGTTAACCTAAATTATCTCTGAATGGGTTTAAATATGCAAGCTGACATGAGAATAATAGTTATCAGATTCAGCCAAATGCATTAATATTGCCTGGCACTATTTTACTTTTAAATAAAATATCAAGAAAAGTATGGATTTATCAGAAGTCATGTACAAACAAATTATATTGATTATTAGTCACATAATAATAATAAAATATCTTGTATTAAATAAACAGAGCAAAACTCTCCATACAGTATTGCCACCTGTGTTAAACAGAGTAATCAATGGATGCCAGAAGGCTTGTGCATAAAATCCCTATCTAATGCCTACTCATCCAATATCCCCAGACTAGTTTCTGGCTTGTGGCCTTCGTCAGTGAGGAGCTTTGGATCTGAGAGCACTGCATCTAGATCTTAGGATCAATTTCATTCTCATAGTTTTGTAGTTAAGTAGAGATAAAAGGTGGTTGCTAGAGGGTTGCATTAGATCCTGAGATCTAGATGCAGTGCTCTCAGATCCAAAGCTCCTCACTGACGAAGGCCACAAGCCAGAAACTAGTCTGGGGATATTGGATGAGTAGGCATTAGATAGGGATTTTATGCACAAGCCTTCTGGCATCCATTGATTACTCTGTTTAGCACAGGTGGCAATACTGTATGGAGAGTTTTGCTCTGATAATCAACAATTAATGTGCTAGTATAGGAAATGTGATCATGTGATGCTTAATGGTTTAACACCAATCCTGCTTAATAGGATAGTGGTGGCTATGGTTGTAAAAGAGCCAAAGACACCAAAATGTATGGGTGCTGAACTGAGTTCAGACCCATATGACTATATAAGCTATTGAGCTTAGATTGAAAATATTTTTTGTGTTTTCAATTTCATTCTCATAGTTTTGTAGTTAAGTAGAGATAAAAGGTGGTTGCTAGAGGGTTGCATTAGATCCTAAGATCTAGATGCAGTGCTCTCAGATCCAAAGCTCCTCACTGATGAAGGCCACAAGCCAGAAACTAGTCTGGGGATATTGGATGAGTAGGCATTAGATAGGGATTTTATGTACAAGCCTTCTGGCATACATTGATTACTCTGTTTAGCACAGGTGGCAATACTGTATGGAGAGTTTTGCTCTCTTTATCAACAATTAATGTGCTAGTATAGGAAATGTGATCATGTGATTGCATTAAATAACTTACAAATCCATTGGCAAAGTGCTCCAGATGGTGAAGACAAATACATTAAAGATGTGTATTGACTTTTATGCCATGTGCTAAATAACATTTAAATTATGAACATCATATTGTTTTAATTTTGGCTGACTGGAACAACACAGCAGCACAATACAGACATTGTTATATTTAATGAAGCACAATAAACAATGTGCAACCTGAAATTTAAACTCTTCAATAACTAACCTATCATTGGCATATCATATGCAATACACAAATAACTTCACCTACTATGGTCAAAAAAATATTTAATCACATCATGAGGGATAGGCAAAATATAGGCTCTGCAGAGCAAAACAACATGAACAAAGTATGTTGGCTTCCAATACCTATATATAAGGCAAAAAATATGTGTGGACTTAGTCTGAACACATGGAAAATGCACCAAAGTTATGATCCTCTTCAGGGATCTAGATACCTTAATAATATGTGATAACAGTCATGAAATATAAAGCACTATCAACTCATGGAATAAAACATTTGAACAATGAGAAGAGCATCTCCATCCCACAAAGCATAATAAATAAACAACATCAAATAAAGTGTAATATTCTAAGACATATGTTTTAAGCTAAAGAATGACAAGATAACAAATTATCACTGATTAATCTGGCTAAATTAATATGCACATTAAAAATTTGCAAACAATAAGCAATGTCTGAAAGCAACAATTTAATGGCTAGTCAAATTACTATAAAAATATTTAAAATTATAGCACAATAAAATTCAGCAGTAGATAAGAAATGCATACATATATGCAAGGTATAATATAAAATTTATAAAAATAAAGTGGATATAATTGCAAAATAAATGAAAATAATGTGAAACTAATAAATATTCAATTATATTAAAATTTTAATGGTAAATTATTATATCATAATATTTATGAAAATATTGGACTTCTGATAAACACAGCTTGGATGTTTTATTGATCAGTGAATGAAACACTCATAAACCTTATAAGAAAAATAAATGTGAGAGATGAATATCTTTACTGAATAAAGCATTTTGAAGTTTTGTTTTGTTTTTTTTTAATAAATTTAGATTTATTGATAATAGGTATATACAAATGTTTTCAATGATAGTTATATATGCTTATATTGTTATAAGTTCTCCAAGAGTTTGTGTAGAATGAGATGAGATCTGATTTGTTTGTTTACTCAGATCATAGGTCAGAGAGAAATTAGAGTGTTTAGGGCTTTTTTTATGTCCATACGTTAATCAGATAATTGCATGTTTCAAATTTACCTTAGTATGTGTAGTAATACCTTCACATTCAGTCATGAACCTATTAAAGACAATAATATTAATAAAATTTATTTTAACATGGAAATATTGTCATAACATTAATAAAATAATGAAAATAATAATTTTAAAAAATGTATATTTTTAAACACTTTGTTCATTAGCAGTGCTTTTCCATAATGAGCAGTCTGTTGAAAGTGTGAAGTCCTTCCTTTGTGGGTTGTCCATATAATAAAGCTTCTGTACCAAATGAATACAAAACATTTTCTTTTAATACAGCAAATATAACTTCCAGGTATACATTAAAACAAATATTAAAGCAGTTCTTAATTCTAACTTACATACTAGCTTTGAATTTATTTAAAGGAATTGGTAATATAAAAATAGCTAGCTGGAGAATATTCATTTGATGACATCTATGGATAACACAGTTTCATTTCATTAAAATTTTTGAAGTCCATGGGTCCATTGGAATAGTTAATATATTTTTACTTCTTTCCTTTTTAAAAGAAGCACATTCAAAAGCAAGTTTAAATTAGTTTAACAATAACAGTCATTTCCAGGGGTTGAATTTTAGCAATTATATTTTGGAAAATATAATTAAATTTAATAGTCCACAAATAGTACAGTGCATATCAAATGTCCATTATAAATTATTTTTGCAAACTATTTTTTTAGAGACAAACATATTTCTTAGTGCTTTCAATTCACTTTCATTTAATGTATTTTAAAATAAAATATGGAGACAATGAAGTATATTAAAGATATCTTATGTATTTTTTTTCTTCTTTATCAAATTTGACTTTCTCATAAATATTCTACTTAATAACACAAATTCAGAGAAAGTGAACACACTTAAATAATAATACCTCCGGTGCTGAAAAAGACAGGTTATTTTATAATTATAGTTTATTTTTAATAAGCATTTCCTATATTCATTATAATTTATAATAGCATTTCATAATAAGTAGAATAGTCAACATAGCGGCTTATTCTTAACTTAAAGTTTAAACAATCTAAATTCTTTAACTTCACGTTTTAATTTCCTTCTTTTAAAAATAAGGAATAGTAGTGAAGAATGAATTAGTACAATGTTCAGCATAATTCTCTGAATTAACACAAATAATTACATCACCTGATATTTTAAATCTATTTTTAAGCATAATCGATAAGATTTACTTAGAATAAATAAATTATTTTTCTGTAGCATTATGATAGTAGTTCAAATTTAATTATGGCAATAAAAATCAGAATATCTTTAGAATTTGTTCAGCATTGTAGGTTAAAATAAAAATAAAATTAATAACTTTTCCCATTAAATAAAATAAAATAATTATAAAAAAAATTTTCACTTATTAAGATGGCAGTGCAAAGCAATCTGTCAATTGAAGGAGTGAACAGGTCAGACAGAATGAGACCCTTAAGACTAATGATCTCTTGTTATATATCTCTCTTTACATATGTCAAGAGTTAATTACCACTTTCAGAAAAAATGACCTCTATGGCCAAATAGATCAAGAAACTAATTAAGAAAATTATGTAACTTTAACCTACATTATTTAAAAATAAACATATAATCTTAATAGACAAGTTGAAGAAAAGGTCAATGTGACTGATTTTCTTGTTAATTAATAAAATAAAATAACCAGATAATAAATTATATTTATTTCTTTTTTTTTAAATAACAGATTACCTTTTCTTAAACTTGGTTTATCAGAAGTATTATATTTAAATGTTTAACCCTTTCTTGGTTAGGTTTAATTCATATTTATTTTTAAATGTTTTAATGGTTTTAAAACAATGATCTTGTTTATAAAAACTAAGGAACATAACTTACCCATACACACAAGTACACAGAAGAAGTGATGTTTCCAATTTAATCTATTCCTTCCTTTAAGCAATGATATCTTTAATAAGTGCTATTTTGTAGTAAATATATTTTATATTTAAAGTAAATTAACTAAATGAGAATTTAATCTGAACACTTTATGACTTAAATTAGAACTGAATAATTATACTAGTAAATAATTCTATTTTAACCCTTAACCTTTCTGTCAATGATATTTATAATTTTAATTATAACATTAACTCTGTTTACTCTTTCTCTCTCTATTTTACGAATACATAAGTAAATAGTAACTTTATGCTAAGACATATATTCTTATTACTATAAGAATAACTTTAATAACAATTCTTACATTTGCAAGTTATTATTTATTTGATACTTATTAAAAGCAAAATAACGTATTTTTGCATTCAAGTTAGATAACATAACTTGCACAAATACAGTTGTGGTCTCTTATCTTTTTTATTTATTGTTTACTATTTTTTATATATTAGTAATAAAATACTGTACATTATTATATTAAGGTATTTACTAGGAACAATGTGCAAAAGCACAGGATTAAAATATATAAATTGTAAATTAACTGTAACTCAATATATATGTAAACATAGTAATAAATCACCTCACAATAACAGCCAGGATATTAATTAAAAGTATTCTAAATGTTGAATAAGGATGAAGAATAGAATAAAGCAACTTATTCTTGGAGTTCTGATGAATTACTCTGTTTATATATATATATATATTAATGATCATGGGGTATGATTATTCTATTTCTTTCTTACAGATTTTTTTTGTTTTGTCACACTATGCTGCCTAATTGGCAATCATAAGCTGAATTATTTTAATTATTATTCTCTCTTTTTTTTTCTATTTAAATTTTACTTTTCATTTTTTTAATTGGTTTCCAGTTTCAATGTTCAAGGTCAAGATTTTTTATCACCTGAGGGTCCATCCAAATTGTTCTGATCCAGTTAATTTTTGTAAGGTGGTACTACCTTTGGGAATACCCTTATGTTCCAAAGGGTTGACCTCAGGGTCTGCCAGTATGCTCATCTATCCTTGTTTGGCTTGGAAAACTTGACAATCTATGTTTTGTTTTCTCTTCCAAGTAATTTCTGTGAAGAGTGAAATTTATGGCATTTATATTTATCTCCTTTGCTGGGGTTTGAATTCCTTTCTTTTGCTCGTAGCTTGGTCTAGCACTGTCAAACATGACAAATAACTCTGACACTTGCCTATGTTCATCATTATTTTTTACTTTCAGAATTTCTATTACTTTTTTGTTTTCTTCTTTATTGTCTATTAGAAATAAGACATGCTTAGGAATTTAACTAGTTCTTTATTGTCAATTATGTCTTCTCATAATAATGGCATGCTTTTTTCATGAATTATTTCTGTGTTCTATTTCTTTATTTATTATTTCTAACTGGCCCATTATTCACTCCATATTTTTACTGATTTTTTTTGTCTAACCTTATTTTATTGTAGTTTATACAGACTGAATCTTTTGCCCTAATTTCTTGATTGCCCTTTCCTGGCTTTCTGTTAGCTTTTTTTCAGCATACTTTACTTTCTTCTATTACTTGATCTAATTTGTCATTTAATTTTTCATTTTGCTTCCATTATTTTATTTAATGCATTCATTATATTAATATTTTCTACCTTCATTTTTACCCTACTTTCAACTTCCTAATCTTCAATGTCACTTGATGATTGTTCTATCTCCATTTTTGTTTTTGATCATATCTGCACGTACTTCTCTATCTTTCTTTGAATTCAAATAAAGTGTCCATTTGACTTTGAAACCCTTGGTTCCCTCTAGTATCATGCCTGATTTATGTAAAACCACTACCATAATAATAAACAAAACAAAAACTTCTTTATTACTCTGTCTGCACTTCTCTATCTCTTTCTTTTCATTTACATTTCAAACTTATTGCTATTTATTATATTTTATATTATTATTACTTTAGTCATCTCTCACTTTATAATGCTCACCAACTTCAAAATTATTATTATTATTATTATTATTATTATTATTATTATTATTATTATTATTATTATTATTATTATTATTATTATTATTATTAAGCATATAATTATAGTAATTTGGTCTCAAACAATATTATTTATTTACACTGGGCCATTTATGGCACATGGGTTCCACAGCACCATTTGTAATCTTCATTGGGGTGGTTGTAAAGGTGAATATAGGAACTGAATGGAATGCATTGTGTTTATTTTCTTTTATTTAAAACTATTTATTTAAAAGATTATTCTTTACTTTTATATTATCTTTTCTTACATTTTGAATATTTTAAAACAACTATAATTTATACATTTTGTTGCAACCTTTATTGATATTAAAAGCTTCAATTAAATATCACATTGCATTGTTTAAGTTTATTTATTTAAAGAGGTACAATCTCATATACTTGATAACCATTTGGAAATCTAAGACAGCTTTGACCTTTGTGATCATATATTCAAGCAGAGATAGTAGAATATTACTGATAGATTAACTATCAATCATACATGACCAAATTGAAACTGCATGAATGCATCAATCCTGATCATTTTTTTTATCATAGCATCCCTCCATAACTGCTGTTACTACTCCAATTTTCCAAAGGCAATTTATTTTTTTAGATAAATCTCAAATGCCATCTGACCATATAATTTTTTTAAGTAGAATGTTTAGATAAAATACATGGTGAAACCCACTGCTTGGAAACTTACCCAGACTAACTCCAACACTATGAAACAGGGAACCCAATGCATGAATCAATAGCACCTATTAATCTTGACCAATTCTCTTATCATGGTGACATGGGTAAAAGAAAGTGAACAATAGACTAAGTAATACTTAGCAAACACTTTTTATTCCTATTCATATACACCAACAAGTTGATATTCCAATTACACACATATATTTAGCACAATATAATAGCATGTTGAAACTGCCAGAGGGCATTATTTCTATGATAGTGCACAGAAATATGCCATTTAGGCAGCCTACCACTGCTAGCGAACATTCTATTTCTAATATGTAAGCCTAGAAATAGTCCATTGTACAGGGTGGCTGCTGTGTCTATTTCTATGCTAATGCACAGAAACATGACATTGAATCTGCCACAGAAAGGTATCATGTCAGCTTACAGCTCAGATTTGGGCTAAGCATTTTTGATGTGCGATCACATTTCACTTTTGGCTACAGTATTGGGAGAGGGTGTCTGGAATTCTGATTGTCAAAACTATTTTAATATTCATGAAGACCACCTCCCCCTCTATCTCCCATCTTTTAGGAATGTCTACGAACAATTATCAGCAGTCTCATGCTTCCCTAGTCCACATTTCTTGCTCAAAAAATTCAGCAAGTGTAGGTGCAAGTGCGATTCAGATGAAATCACATTCTAAGTCATGTTTCTGTGAGAACAACAGTGAGCTTCATCAAATGGCTGAAATCGGAAACTTGCTCTGAATGTCAAAGATTCTCTGACTGCTGCTGGAAGGGTTATCAAACAAAAGAGCTTGAAGCTGCATGCGTGCTGTTCCTGAACAGCCCTAAAAGTTGGTTTTAATTGCTGTAAATATATTTATGTGGTTTTTGGTAATTACGATAAAAAGTTGGTCAACCTTCGAGTTGGAGTGTTCTGTTTGGTTAGGAATTGTAACCACCCACCCACCTTCCCAAATTTGGACCTGTCGGTTGTAAATGTTTGGTACCATTAAATGGAAATTGATTTATTTGTGCTTTATTATAAAACAACAAAAATATAAAAAAGAAAAGAAGCTGATTTCATAGAATACCCAACCAGCAAAAAATGTAAGTAATGAAAAGAATAAAAAGTAACTACTTTTTAAAATTCATTTCGATTGATATACCCTTTTTTTTTGTTTGCATTCAAAAATTTTATTTGATAGATAGTAGTTTTAAATGTCATCAACAAAATCAAAAACATACATATAAAAAAAAAACCTGGCCCCAAAAAAATATAAGTAATGAAAAGAATAACAAAAAAAAAAAATTAAGTACTTTTTTAAATTTAATTTTTTGATTTCTGCATTTTTTTGTTGTTGTGTATTCAAAAATTTATTTGATATTATTTTACTTTGAAATGTGATAATAAAAAAACCCGGTGGTGGATGCTCTGGCAACATTATATTTATCTTCGTTTACAAACAAACCCTGCCCTCTGATGGTTTCAACACACTATTGTAAAACAATCATATAAATAGATATAATACTAATTATGAAACAGAATAAATCTAGTTTAACAAGAGCTAATTCATCACATATTTCCATTATATAATTCTGACATTTGTAATGTTAATAGTCTTTCTTCATATCAGTTCATTCATACTTAATAATGTCTAGACATTTACCAACATTCAATATAGTTAACTTGATTTTTACAAGGAGATGATGTCATCTATTTTGAAAAATTTGGATAGTCCTTCCTTCACAATCTGTAGGAGTTTAAGTTCAGGATGTTCCTGATATTTCTTTGTGGCTGGCCATTTGTCATCAGTGATGGTTTATTTTCCTTTTTCAGCACTTCTAAACAGCAATAGGAGAGTGTAAGTGGCAAAGACCTACATTATGGGTGAGGTATTGATAGCAGAATAGAGACTGATGGTGATGAAGATGGGGAAGTAAAGCCCAGATGGGCATTCCTTTGGCTTTTTAGCAATGTATGGTGTTTTTCCAATTATTAGTCAACAATTTTTAGACTTGATTCTCTCTACTTCAACACAAAAATTTTAACTAACTGTTTGCCCCAACTGTCAAGCCAACCATTTTTATACACTTTCCCTCCTATTGTTCACTTTTGTTACATTTTTGCTTTTAGTTTTTAATTAAATGATTAATCTTTTTTTAAATTAATCTACTATTTCATTGGCAGGAATTTCATTCTCACTGATGAGATAGTTTACAAAGATTACTTTTTATTAATTAATTTGTTGTCTATTTTACTTTGAATCATAATTTTATTTTAATTTAAATTATATTTGACATTATATCATTTCTTTTATAACATTAATTCTTTTTGCAGATAAAAAGAAAAAGTTAGTGAATTTCAACATATATCAGATTTTTACCCCACATTTCTAATTCAATTAATAAAACTCTACTTATTCATCTAATGGCTATTTCAGTTTATTTCTTAAAATTGTTTTTTTTTACATTTATTTACTTTTCTTATTATTGTGAACTATAAACACACACCTGTAATATATATATATATATGTTACACAATATATATGAGTGTTACAATATAGATAGATAGATAGATAGATAGATAGATAGATAGATAGATAGATAGATAGATAGATAGATAGATAGATAGATAGATAGATAGATAGATAGATAGATAGATAGATAGATAGATAGATAGATAGATAGATAGATAGATAGATAGATAGATAGATAGATAGATAGATAGATAGATAGATAGATAGATAGATAGATAGATAGATAGATAGATAGATAGATAGATAGATAGATAGATAGATAGATAGATAGATAGATAGATAGATAGATAGATAGATAGATAGATAGATAGATAGATAGATAGATAGATAGATAGATAGATAGATAGATAGATAGATAGATAGATAGATAGATAGATAGATAGATAGATAGATAGATAGATAGATAGATAGATAGATAGATAGATAGATAGATAGATAGATAGATAGATAGATAGATAGATAGATAGATAGATAGATAGATAGATAGATAGATAGATAGATAGATAGATAGATAGATAGATAGATAGATAGATAGATAGATAGATAGATAGATAGATAGATAGATAGATAGATAGATAGATAGATAGATAGATAGATAGATAGATAGATAGATAGATAGATAGATAGATAGATAGATAGATAGATAGATAGATAGATAGATAGATAGATAGATAGATAGATAGATAGATAGATAGATAGATAGATAGATAGATAGATAGATAGATAGATAGATAGATAGATAGATAGATAGATAGATAGATAGATAGATAGATAGATAGATAGATAGATAGATAGATAGATAGATAGATAGATAGATAGATAGATAGATAGATAGATAGATAGATAGATAGATAGATAGATAGATAGATAGATAGATAGATAGATAGATAGATAGATAGATAGATAGATCATGAATTATATTTATAAAAGAAAGTTGCACCAGATATTTATTTGTCTTTGTAAATTAAATGCTTAAAAAGAAAAAAGAGAGCCATCAGTTTTAATGTATTATTATTATTTTTTTTCCCTTCTTTTCTCTTCTGGTTTAAGGCTTAATCCATCTTCTTCATGTGCAAAACTATAAAGATGAGAAGTAAAAGAATTTTGATGTAGACATCTTTTTACAATATCTTTTTAATAGTCAGGAATAGGCAATGAGAAAAAGCTCACATGATGATTATTATGAGAGAGGACAATGTATATTAAAGATGTTTACTCGTCTGTGTGGAGCATTCTGGCAGAATAACAATTGACAATCAATACAATAACAATGGTTATTCCCTGGGATTGATTTTTGCATTCTGTAATGAGTTATATTTGTACAGTTTTCAACATCAATCCAGAGAATCAATAATCCGAAATTTTGATTTTAGTTTTAAAACCTTATTTTTAACACTACACATAAAAAGAAAATGCTGTGAGCTTGTTTTGTCTCTATTTTTTAAATTGAATCACCAGATCATTCCTTTAATTAATTCACAAGATTGTTGCAAGAAACCAAAAATAGATTAACTAATCAATACAAAAAAAAATACATGCACTTTTCAGAATCTCTGTAACTTTAATAAGAGAAAGAGAAAAATAAAATTCTTTTCTCTTTTACAAAAAATTATATTTATAATAATTACAATTTTTTTTATAATTTTACTCTATCTGTTTTAATTAATTCTACCTTTACAGATTAAAAGATTTTTTTTTAAGTTTTATATCAATGCCAAATAAAATTTAAAAAATGGTGATGAAAGAAGTGAAAATTAAAGAAAATTTTTTAAGTATATATTTTATTAAATTTATGAATAAGATATACATCATACATGTGGGTGTGTTTACAAACATATACATTTATTCTTAATCTATGTTTCCCTCTTTTAATGTATATATTTACCACACCAACATTTAATCATCATCATCTGTTATAATACAAAATGCAGAAATGCCATCTATGTTTATGACAAAATTTTGATTTTACAAGATGATTTTTTTCTGAAATAACAATTTTTCTCAATTGAGAATATGAATATGAAAGAAGTGTATTTTACTGATTGGAATTACCTATTCCTTTAAGGATAATATTTTTAAATTTGTTTCTCAACCATATAGAAATATCTTTCAATCTGCATATAACTTTGTAATTAGAATTTGACACTTAATTTTACCCTGATACTATGTAAGATAGTCATCAGTTTATATTCTATCTTCTTCAATTATTGAAGCTTCAGTGGAAACTAATTTGTAGGGACAATCTCCTGGAACAGCTATTTGTACCACTTGATGTTGGGAGGCAAATATTTTGTGAATAACTTTCTTACAACTGACATATTCTTCTGATTAATATTATATCTCCTACTAGTAATTCTCAATAGTAAATACTCTTTTCATGTGGTTGCAAACAGTAATAACATAGCCAAAACATGGATAAGGCTGTCTTATATCCCTCAGATTTCAAAAACACTTGTAATATTTGTGCAGACACATACGGAGTTAGCTCCAGGTAACTCTATCCCTTAACCTATTAAACAATGCAAAAGACAGGATACCTGCTGAATCTGCTCATTCTATATACAAAATTTCATGCCCTGCCCCATCCTGTAGATCTGTATTTTATAGTTAATCTCATGCAAACAGGTTGACAAGAATCATCCACAACATATATTTATATAGTAAAACTAAACAAAAATCATGAAAACACATCAATCTTTTCTGATCATGAGCTTACTACAGGTAACACCTTTTTACCATCCAATGGGAGAACAATATATGCCAAGAGGAATGATAGGGAAAGAAAATATAAAAGGGCTTGGGTTATTGCAAGGAATCCACATTCTATCAATAAAGAAAGATTTCTGATCTCATTATCGAAAAAATGGAACATAATCATTTTATTTACATACTGATCTTAATTTACATATTAAGCCATCTAATATAAAGGCATATTTCTAACTGTATATTTTTATTCAGCACTATAATTCTGCCAATAATTTTTACAGATTTTTAGATTTACTCATTTACATAAGGATGAATAACTCCATTTTAACTTTGACATTGAATGTAAGAATCCATAAAACATACAATAATTCCTATATAGCATAGTTTTATATAAATTTAATAGTTACTTACATTTATCGAACCTAAACCTAAGATAAATCACATTTAATCTCATTCAATCATCATCATCAACCATTATCAATCCACTTCAGGATGGTCTCTCCAAGTTCAATCCATCTTCTCCGATATTTAGCTTCTCTTCTCCACATCACCCCTGCACACTTTCTTATTTCATCCATCTATCTCACATGTGGTCTCTTTCTGGGTCTTTTACAATCTCTTGGGATCCGATTTAAAATTTCAATTGTCCATCTATTATCATCTCTTCTAGAAATATGTCCAGCCCAACTCCACTTCAATCTTTTAATTTTTTTTTTAATGAGGTCAGTAACACCTGTTTGTTCTCTTACCCATACATTGTGTTTTTGATCTCTTCTTGTAACTCCCAACATACATCTCTCCATACTTCTTTGAGTAGTCTGAAGTCTCTGTATTGCTCTTCTATTAAGTGTCAAGTCTCAGATTCATAAGTAAAAACTGGTAACACACATTTGTTAAAAACCTTCCTTTTCAAACACATAGGCATATTTCCTTTTAGTATCAAGTTATTTCTACCAAAAGCATTCCAACCAAGTTTAATTCTATGATTAATTTTCTTCATTATGTTTCCATCTGCATTAACAGTCTGACCAATATCACTAATAATATTATTAAATAAAACATTACCTGTAAATGTCATAGTTATATCTGAGAACCTTTATTACATTAATATTAGCTAACTAAGAAAGAAACAATTGTATAAAAATATCTTAAATAATCCTCTAATGGTTGTGATTTAAAATGTATGTCAATGAAATATTGATACTTGAAAATTATCTCACAGTTCAGGGAAATTTACAAGCACTTTTAAAATAACAGCATTACCGATGAGGCAAAGCACAAATGATTTCACTTTCCTTTTTGGAACCAGCTTAAAGATTAATAAATTCTATTTATCATACTTGTTGAGTCAAGTTTATTTACATTCAACACATCCGTTTTAAGATTTCTTATACCTTGGATGTTTATTATATTTAATATTTGCTTTGATAATCCTGGTATTCAAATATTTAGCTTTCCTAATCCATTATTCTCTGAATATTATTTAAATATTTAGCATTGGTAATTCATAATTTAATAACTTAAGCACTAAATACAAATTCGTACTTTAATCCAGTTTATTCTACGCAGCGATTTAATTCATTTGAACAGATGGTATCATAACTTTTTTAATTTGAGATATAAAATTTCATTTATAGATCTTTAATCCATGATGCCAGTAATTCTGATCGTATCTCTGATAAAAAAAATAGTTTAGCATCCATAACAAACTGATTTTTATTATTTTTTATTCACAGTTCGTTTTTCTAAACTGCAAGTTTATGGGGGATATTTGAATTGAAAAATTGTTTAAACTTTTTCTTTACTTAATTAAAGACGAGATAAAGATGCAATCTTTCTTGCCTTGAAGAAATTAATTATTTTTGCAATAATTTGCAGTTCATTAATATAAGTTTTCAAATCTATTAGCTTATATTTTCACTTTCAATTTAAAAAATCTAGCAATTTACTGTTGAAATAGTGAGATAGCATTCATAAGTCAATTTGTCCATTTTTCACTAACAGTTGACTGTAATAAATGAGATTTTTTGAAATAAAGAATTAATAATTTAATTAATTATGGTTTTGGGTTTATTTGTTGTTATTCAGAATGATGAGAAGTCATTTGCGTAGCAATCCAACTATCTAGCTGTTTAGTCTAACTGATTATCAAATAGATGAAAAACAAAATGACTATTTAAAAATTTGAACATGTTTAGTCTGAATGCAATGAAAAGTTGTAATGACTGTATATTTTCCAAATTTCTGTTTTTATACCAGTCATTACATGATGTCTAAGTTATTCTCCATCATGCATTGAGGTTTCTTCACTTATCTGTGAAAAATTGGACCAGATCATCAGAGTTACTGCCAGACAAAATGTTAAGAGTTCAGATTTTGAATCAAGGTGATAAAATTTTAGAAACAACTTTTAAAATGAAGAAAAAAAAAGAAAATAATAACTACAGTCTTTGACTGTTTCTCCTGGTTTTAAAATAATATTACAAATATTTATTTAAAATAAATAAATCGTAAAACTGAATAATTCTCAGATGTTCATTCAGTTCAATTTAAATTAATCTTTCAATGAATATCATTAAATAAATATTCTAGCAAACTAAATCAATCTGCTAAATAAAAAAACTGAAACACATAAGCTTCCACACACACACATATAAAATATAAAAATGTAAGAGATATTGGTTCTATCCTTTAGTAAAAAAAGGTAATATGAAATAAAATTGATCTATCTTAAAATAAATGTTTTAGTGCTGTAATGTTGGATTTAAAATTCTATAATTTTAGCTTTGATTTATTTGTTTTGTTTGTGATCACTTCTTTTGATTCATACAGTTTGATAACTTTATTCCTTAATAGGAATAACGACCAAATAAATGCACACTTATTTTAGCGTCAATAATAAAACCCGCTTGGAAAACCATTCATAAAAGCTATATTTCTCATAAACATTAGTATGATAGACTATTAAACATAATATTGATTTTCTAAGATGCTATACAACCAATGATAGCAATGAATATATTTGCATAACTATAAAAATTGAAGTCAATAAAAGTTTTACAGTTTTAAATTGATAATAGCCTATTTTTACAGTGGTACTATAAGGTTAATATATATATGTTAAAACGAAGATTTGCACGGGTTAAATATATAAAATACATATTTTGCGGGTTCATCCAAGTGTTAAAAACTTTTAATATTAATATACTGACGTTTCGACTTGGTCACACAAGCCATCCACAGAGTTATAAAAGGTAGAAAGACGGTTGTAGAGGCGCTACAATCACTGATTTGAATAAAATGTTAAAATTCCACCAATAGCAAAAATGTTAAATTTAGGAATGTTTTTTAAAAAAATCTTTCCAAATAGGAGGAAGTTTGCATGTATCATCTCGCTTAGTGATACAATCTGTGCTTTAAAGTATCTCAATGGCTTCTCTAATTTTGCACTGGTAGAGATTATCACATCTGGATATGATCCTGGTACTAGAAAAATCAATTTTATGACCTGAATCTATAGTATGGAGTGAGAATGCTGATGATGATGAGTGTTGTTTAACTGCATTAGCATGCTCATCTCTCCTAACACTGATGCGACAATTACTCATACCTATGTAAGAAGCTTTACAATTTTTACATGAGATTTGATAGATACCATGAGATTCAAGAGGGATCGAATCTCATGGTGTCTATCAAATCTCGTGTAAAAATTGTAAAGCTTTTTACATAGGTATGAGTAATCGTCGCATCAGTGTTAGGAGAGATGAGCATGCTAATGCAGTTAAACAACACTCATCAGCAGCAGCACTCTCACTCCATACTATAGATTCAGGTCATAAAATTGATTTTTCTAGTACCAGGATCATATCCAGATGTGATAATCTCTACCAGTGCAAAATTAGAGAAGCCATTGAGATACTTAAAAGGCCAGATTGTATCAATAAGCGAGATGATACATGCAAACTTCCTCCTATTTGGAAAGATTTTTTTAAAAAACATTCCTAAATTTAACATTTTTGCTATTGGTGGAATTTTAACATTTTATTCAAATCAGTGGTTGTAGCATCTCTACAACCATCTTTCTACCTTTTATAACTCTGTGGATGGCTTGTGTGACCAAGTCGAAACGTCAGTATATTAATATTAAAAGTTTTTAACACGGATGAACCCGCAAAATATGTATTTTATATATATTGTAAGTGCTCAGATTGACTGTAAGTCAAAGTATTAGAAGAAATAAAGAAGTTTGTTGATCTTGTTTGATTTTATTTTCACTTGATCCATGAATAATGGAGATCTTGAAATACAAAGTTAAATTGATAACCATGGCAACCTAATGTTTTAAAATAATATTGATTACTGTTACTCTTAGCTTCAAAATCTTAAATCTGTTGTAACCAATCTAAGAAAAAAAATATAAACAGGTAAATAAATAAAAAGATTTTGGAAATAGTTGAGTGTATCACGAAAGATTACTTGACTAAAATCAACATAATCATTAAGTATTACACATTTCAATTTCTGTTATTGCAATCACCATAGCAACACCTATTACAAAATTAAATGTTTTTATGTTTCACATGTATTTGTTTATAAATTAATTGGGGGAAAATTATTATTAAAAAACCATATGTAAAAAATATTTATAGCCATTAAAATGTATTAAAATTGTAATATATATTCTTTATTTTGGTTTAAAATGAAAAAATCATATGGAACATAGTTTTTATTTTTAATGTATCCAATTTTTCTTAAAATTTTCATTTCACTTACAAAAAAGGAGGCAAAACTTTCTTGAACAGATCGTTCATCATTGAGTTTTATTTCAGTGACTTTCAACAGTTGTTAGGACAACAATAACATCATCAAGAATATTTGATAAATAGAACTGAGACACTGTAATTT
This sequence comes from Epiperipatus broadwayi, assembly GCA_028023455.1. Lineage (NCBI taxonomy): Eukaryota > Metazoa > Onychophora > Udeonychophora > Euonychophora > Peripatidae > Epiperipatus > Epiperipatus broadwayi. The sequence goes on along the minus strand of JAQFVV010000959.1, from coordinate 88,726 downwards.
GAGTTCTTATTTTGTCATTGCATAGAACTGATAGTTTTTCTCTGTCTTAAAAAAATTATGAAATTTTATTATTTAAATAGTTAACTCATAAAACCATGGAAGAAGAAATTTTTTTAGCTATCTGCGCATTCAACGGAGCAGCATACTGATGAAATTCCAGAGGAAAGACAAAAATGTGAAAGAAAGAAAATCCCATCAAAATGCCTTCTATTGTAGGTCAGCGATATAAAGATATTCTGTGTTTAAAAATCCAGAATTGCATTCATTTATTTGTGATGAATATAAATTCCGTTATGTTCTATGGATATCATATTTTATGTCAAGAAAATCTACAGAATCGATTAACTCAACTTATGTGTTATAATAATTGATTTAAACTTCACTTTCATAAGTCAAAAAGAAATAATAAAAAAAAGCTAGTATTAATTCTTCACTTAATTTTAAACTGGGTCATGTCATTAAGGAAATTCTCTTGTACTTTATTGCCAGTGAAAAAAGGAAAATTAAAGCAGTCAGTGATGTGTAATTTTGCATCTGTTGTCTTGAAAGCTGGATATTTATATATTTGAAAGGAATTAAATTTGAATCCATATCAGTCCGTTATTACACATGCTTATCTTCTCTATTCCAAAGAAATTTATCTACACTTTTTTCATCAATTATCTCTATACTTTAGGATTGAAAGTAAACAATTGGAAGCTACGATAGTGAGTGACTAAGGATAGACTTTCACTTATATATGGTATGATTTTTTATGCATATATGTATATATATGAGCATGATAGAATTCACGCAATGAAAAGGTCAGAGAAATTCATTTAGTTCTCATTTGGGCTCTTATCTGATGATTTAGGTTAATATGATCTAATGTTTCCAAATAATTGATTTTTTGTATGTTCAAAATTTATCTTGAGAATAGCGGATAGAAAGAGTTTAAATTATAATTAAAAAAATTTATGTTTATTTAATTATTATTGCATTAATGAATAAATAGATATCACTTTTTATTCGAATGCATTTCATTTTATCAGTGTCTGATATTTCAAATCTCTCCTTCCATTTTCATTTTGTGTTATATTATCACGCAACATATTTAGAGTTCCACACATATTTTATTATTTTCATTGATTTTAGTTAATTGCAAAACATCGATTGATGTTTCTTAATATTTTATTACTGTTATTCATTTTTATTTTATAAGCCAATAAATTTAGAATTGATTTAAAATCAGACGAATCTGTTTAATTATTTCTTTTGAATGCGCAAGATAATTTTGATACTTAAAATTTGGTCCAAGATTCAAACTCATCTTGGTAAGTAAATTAGAATTCAACATATATATTCTATATGTCATCACTTTTTAATCCTATTACATATATTTTATATTTATTAATGCATTCAAATGTTTGTTTATTTATTTAAATCAATATTACTAATAAAATAATTTTATTAGCTCAGAGTTGATGATCTATTTGCTTATTTTGTCTGGTTATAAAATCTTAATCGATTGTGTTCTGGCATTAGTCAGAATGACGTCTTAATTACTTTTTAAATTTCTTTGAAGCAGAGATCATAAATCTTATTAACTAACTTAACCGAATATTATCTTTAACTTGAATAACTGTCAATTATTGTCATATATAGCTTAATTATTACAAAGTCCATTTTATAATCGATTGTCTAGAGACTTAAATGGATAAATAATATAAGTGATTGTAGTTCAGTAGACATCCAATGGAAACTTAGGGTATACTTTATATAATGTAAAATTACCTAATTGAGTTATTGATAATAAATTCTTGTGAAGTATTTCATTTTAAAATACAACTGAAGCAATAATTGCACTATACCATAGGATACGAATGAAATGTTTTTATTATGTTTAACTAAAACAGGTATAAATTTGAGTAAAGGATTATTTTGTTTAAACATTTAAAATAGTGTACAGGTTTATAAAACGTTTTCCAAAAATGTACTTATAATTATTTTAGAAACTAATCTATTTAAATAAAATAGAATATCATTAAGTATTAAGATTACTAAAAATAAGATTAAAATAATAAAGTCAGTCGAATTTGTTTTTATTCAATTGTCTTTTGAGTAGATATCCCAAGCATACATCATTGTTCAGGGCAATGATATACGATTTCACTTCTTATTGCAGTTTACTTTGTAAGTGTGATAAATTTGATGATATTTGGAGCGGTGATCTAGTTGGCTTTTTTCCATTTTAAACATTATCTGGATAAATTAGATTTTAATATAGATTGTTAATAGTATTTTATTGTATTGTAGTGGACAATTTAAATAATCATATGTGAGAAATATTGTTAGTGCTTAATAAGACCAATGCCTGAGTTAGATAATTGTATACAGGTTATTATAGAGTCACTATTTATTAATGCATGTTTTGCTTAGTGATAAAGAATATAAGCCTTGAGGGCATTAGGTAGTGAAATAGAAAATCCATTATTATTGTGTCAATGTAGCTACTCCATGCTAGCTGATGACGATCATGCACAAGAGATAATTATTACAAAATGCTAAATCAACTTTAGGATTTTTATAAAATGGCATTCCATATTTAAGCTGAATCTAGATCATTGTGGATGATGTTTTAATTCTTAGGCATAATAGAACTTCTTTTTATATTATTATCCCATATTATTGTCTATAGTTCATTACAAAATGGCGACCCCAATTGAGCTAGATTTTATTCAGATTATATTGATCATTCTCCCAGCATCTTCACATGTTACAAAAATGGTGCCCATATGCGTAGCTGGATTAGCAAACTAATCATTGATGATAATGATTGATTTCCATAGGAAAATGCCTAGTGCATTAATTGAAATATTAAATATAATTATTAGAATAGGAAAAATTCGATTTTTGATAAAATACTAATTAAAAGCTAGTGTCATTTACCCCATTACAATATATATATATATATTGCAACGGGCACATACCGTTACATTATTTTTTTAAAATTAGACATGAAAAATAAAAGTTCGCAAATAAAAACTTCTTTTTTAATAATTGAAAATTAAAAATCATCTAAACTCTAATATATAAAATCGCACAGATGAAAAATTATTAAACTAAAACTTTATTAAGAAGAAAAAAAAGTATTTTAAAACTAAATTTTCAGTAAAGATTTAAAGATAAAAATATATCTAAGTTTGTACAATAAATTAATTAATGTTATTGTAAAAATGGAAATGATTATTTTAATTAGTTAAAAGTAAGCTAGTCCTTGGGCATTTCAAAATGTATAAGCAATGGTCAGATAGGAGAAAAAACAATAGAAACTAATAGCCAATAAAAGAAATCCCTCAGAAATCGGACCTCAACAAAAGGGTCATCATCATCATGACGTAATGTAATGTTGAGTTAATCCACAAAATTAATATAAAAAGAAAAAGTTTGGAAATTAATTAATGATTATTAAGAGAAGACAGAAATGTGATGGCAGAGGTGTGCTAGAGTTGAAGGAGAATGGATTGGAAAGACACACTCTTCAATCCCTTCAGTTTTGCTTGAAAAAAAAGCAAAAGAAATGACATCGTTTTTCCTATATTGAGGACCACAGGACATCGAGGGGGATTAACACTGGATCCAAATGACAAGCAACTGCTAAGCATGGATTTTTAAACCGTAAGAATTCTAACTAATGAACTTTAATTCTAAAAAAGAAACTTTTCCAGTATGTTAAAACCTTAAGAACATTAGTTAATTAATGAACACTAAGTATAAACTTTCCCAGTATTTAAATTATTGCAATAGAAATTCCTATCTGACCAAACTTAATCAGTTAGTAATAATTGTTTTATTGAATGTATTATTATTTTTTGTAAATCATTTCCATTAATTTATTTTTTCTGTTCTTTTACATTTTTATTATGATTTTTTTTCTTCTTTTAAATAGCTTATATAAATGTTAAATTTAAGTCAGGTGTGAATAGCTGCATAGATTTGTAAAGTTATATATGTTAGTTTAAGGGAGGGTAATCTTAGGTTATTTGTTTCGTAGTTAAATTGGGTCAATGGATTGGATATATTGGTGTAATTAGTAGATGTAGTATGAGATTCACTATGTGCAGGATTGTATATTACACCGTACACCCCCATTTTGCTTACAGAATGGGATGGTAAGACGGAAAATGCAGTCCCTTCCTATGGAGTTTTTTTTTTATTGCTCTTCACATCAGACAGATGTAGTATTCCTGTCTGGATGAGAATCAATGTCTTCTATTAACTATGCTGTTCAGATGTGCATTCCTGACAGTGTGGTATTTTGTGCTGTCATATTCGTGCTGCATTGAATACATTGATATATCAGATAGATTGGCGTTGGTTTGACTGCAAACTTTTGGCCTAAAGTTAAATAAGGGATAGAATATTTTCTTTTCAAATGCAATCTATGTAGTCTATTCATACTCAACACTCTAATAAATATTAAACTTATCTGTGCAAACTTTTAAAATAAAATAAAAACAGTTAAATTGTAAATTAAAATCTAAAGTAAAATAAGTTATAATGTTTTGTAAAAAAATAAAAGTTAGACTAAAATAATAATGCTAAATTTTATATATATTAAATAAATGTTTGTGTGCGTTATTACTGGCAATGGCTTCTTTTATTTTTGTTAATATTGAAAAAAATATTTTAAGAATTATATTTTATAAATCTCTGCATCTCTCTGAGCTAGTGATTGGGTTAATGCTCTAAATAATAAATAAAAGTTGGATCTTTAATAGTGCGTATCTGCCTACTCTATAAATTTTCCAGGTTCAAATGGACTGGTGGCGCCCTATAGTGCAGGTATGGTAAGACTGGAACTTCCACTTCTTTCGGACCGTTATATATAAACACTAAATAAATGCCTCTATACATTTTAATTGATATTAACTCTAAAATTTGACCTTTTTTGCATTTACCTGTCTTTTTTTAAAAATTAATATTTTATTAATTCTATAAAACATTATGTAGGCTGACTTATTTATATATAAATTTAAGTACAGAAGAAGGTGGAACCATCTTTTTCTTGTAAAATCTCTGCCTTGTGTTTTGACTTGAGAGTTCCCTGTGTAGTCATTATTACATTTGATTGGCTGTCATATAAGCATTTTTAAGGCCATGTGGCAAAGGTTTTAGCCTTTCACATTATTATTATATAATCTGCTTGGCTTAATAAATTAATATATTTACATTTGTTACTATCAATTCATTGAATTTGAAAATTACTTTGTAATAAAATGAAGAATTTCACATTGTTTTTCTATATATAATATTTAGTGAATTAAATGTGAAGATGTTTAAAGCTTCATGCTCTTAGGTCAAAATGCTTGAGGCTGGCTTATTTATATATACATTTAAGTAGAGACGAAGGTGGAACCATCTTTTTCTTGTAAAATCTCTGCCTTGTGTTTTGACTTGAGAGTCCCCTGTGCAGTCATTATTACATCTGATTGGCTGTCATATAAGCATTTTTAACGCATGGTTTTAGCCTTTCACGTTATTATTATGAAGTATTGTAGAATTTTTTGCATTTAATTTTAATATTCTTAAATAGATTGTATATCGCTTTCATATTAATAATAAAGACAGACAACAATATATTGATGGTAAACAATGGCTTACTATCTAGCTGCCAATTTTGACAAAGCAATTTTGAATTCATTCATTTTAAAATGAATTTTAATGAAAATTTTACCAGATTTATATTATAATTTTATGTTTTTCACCTGAATGAAATAGTACGTTTTTAAAAATATTTGACTGTACTTTTTGCTGTATCTGCATAAGTTTTGATGAAAACTTGATTTAAAGAGAATAATTTTTTACAGTGTTTATAGACTCAAAAAGATGTCTTAGAACAGAATTTACTTGTAATAATAATAAATTGTTGCAGTGTAATAAAATAAATGATTGCGGAGCTAATTCTGATGAATCAAAAAATTGCCATGAGTATATATAATTTTTAGTTGTTCATCCTTTAATTTTATGCACCTACACAACAAGTGATTATATATAATATAATCTGTAGCATATCGCACGGTTCAGTTCTTTAATATAATTAATTTGATGTATTTATCAATGACTTTTCATATCTATCATCTTCATTGCTTTCAACAAATATGGATCTACTGCAGGATGAAGGCTTTTCCAAGTTTAATCCGCTTTATGCAATCTCTAATGTCTCTTCTCTATAATACACCAGAAAACATTTTTATTTTATCCACCCATCATACATGTTGCCTTTCTAGACCTTTTACAATATCTTGAGATTTAGTGCAAAACTTCAACAATCCAACTATTATCATCTTTGTAATAATATATCTAAGTCAACTTTATTTAGATGCCATAATTCTTTCACGGACCTCACTGATGAATCATTGTTCTCTCAATTAATACTTTAAAATTTTTAACCTGGTTTTGTTGCACCTAACATGCATCTCTTCACACTTCATTGAGTGGTTTCAAATTTTACTTCTGACAAGCGTTGAAGTATCCGAATTCATGAGTAAGAACTGGTAAAACATATCTATTAAAATCTTTCCTTTTTAAGACATATAGTCACAATTCCTCATAATATTAAAGTATTTATGTCAAAAGTATGATTAATTTTATACATTATATATCCATCTGTATTTATTAATCTGACCAAGTTTTATGTAGTTATTAATTTCTAATTCATAAGTATCGATCATTATGTTTTATTTTGAGAATACTGATAGACTATTACTTTGATTTTGAGTATTTATCTTTTATCCTATTTTCTTATTCTCATAACTTTTGTAAAGTTTTCTGAGGCTTTAAAGCATTGTTTACAAAACATCCATATCATCGGCAAAATTGAGATAACGTAAACAATTTCTATTTATTTTTTTCATCTTTAGGTTCTTATTTAAAGTTTTGGAGACATGAAATCTCACTGTCGTGTGTCGTTCTTAATGGTAATCTTCTTACCAACTTTGTGCAGTCTAATCAATGCTATTGATTGCATGTTGATATATATTGTTTAAAACATAACTATTTTGGATTTGATCTTGATAATCTAAATCATTAAACATCATGAAGATGTTAATAAATTCAAATTGGCTTCCACGATTTTTTCAAAGCATAATGATAATTCGCATTCTATAACTCCTCTCAATGCATGGTTATGGTCCATTATGCTAAAAGGACCTTTAAATCTAGTTTCTTCCTTTGGTTTATTAATATCCAAGTTTTTTATAGATAAACGTTTTGTACAGAATTGATAGACGACTTTAGCTTCGTAATTTTTAATGTCTTTTATCATTTTTTTAAATACCAATATTGCTATTACATTCTTCCAATCATTTAGTACATCTTTATTGTTTGGATATTTAATATAAAACTTTATCAACAATTTTTATATTTTTCATTTGTTTCTTGTAAGATATAAATTGTAATTTCATCATTTCCTGATGTTGTTTTCTTTATATATATTTTTCTTTGCCTAATACATTTCTCCATTTAAAATGCTGGACATTCAGAAAATTTGATATTTGGTTTCTTGTTCTTTATTAATATCTAATAATTTATAGAACTCTTACACATGTTTATGATATCATTTTTCTTTTTTAATAATGTTTCCTTTTTTGTCTTCTTATTGCAGAAATAATTTGACTTCTAATACCTTTCGGTTTTTTATTTTTGATCTTTCTATCTTCTATAACTTTCTTTGGCAATCCACAATTATATTATATTATGTCTCAATTAACTCTTTTTTTATGTTATTAACAAATTCTATTCAATTCTGTTTAATACATAATTTTCAAAATTATTCATATTCCTTCTTTTCTTTATATATTGTCTCATCTTTCAGTAAAAAATTTATTGGTGAACCATCTTCAAAATCTGCCAACTTTTAAAACTATTTGCTAGTTCTAGTATAAATTCATTGGAATGTTTTTGAAACTTAAAAATATCAACTGTTAATATTATTTTTATAATAATTTTCATATCTCTAGATTTGCATTAACAGAATGTTACATTTCACTAATCTATTATTCTATTTCTGTTTAGAATTCATTAAAACTTTTAAAGTCTTAGAAATTAATCAAAATTTATTTATAATTCTGTGGTATTTTCATTTGGTTACTTTTATGACCATTTCTTCGGGAATTTTTCTCAAAGGAAAAATTCATTATCCATCATTAAATAGATAACAAAAAGAACTATCAAAAGAAAAAACAATTATTGGTACTGTAATGTACCCATACATTCCAAAAATAGCAAACAAATTAAGGAAAATCTGCAATCAGTATAACACCAAAACAGCTTTCAGTGGCATACCACACTACAAGGAACTCTAATATCTACAAAGCATAAACTTGAAATTCTGAATAAAACTGCATTTATAAAATAGCATGTAAATGTGGAAGAACATATAATGGTGAAACCAATTATTCCATTAAAAAGCACTTGCAAGAACACAACTGATGATTAGAAGAGAGAAATTAGATGTGTCTAAGATGGCAGATCATATAAATATATTGGATAGAGAATCAAAGATACAAAGAAAAAAATTTAAAAAAACTGTTCACAATACAATGGCAAACAATCCCGTAAATCAAGCTAATATGACTATATATAATGTATGGAAACTACTAATCAACTTTGCTCTTAGGAAAAAATGAAATCATGAGGAACCTCATAGATAAGTGTATAAATTTCTACTGACTGATGCCTTTGGCAGGAAGGCTCCGTTTATTAGAGTATTACCTTAAAATTCAATACTCGAGAATATAAGGATCCAGGTTCAATTCCCATGCTAGTACTTTCATCAGTCAGGACAGAAATGTGTGAAGAAGAGGGGGAAATACCTTTTAAAACATTGTGAATATTCTAATCTGTATGCTCTTACTAATAGTTGAATGTATTTGGGAATATTTAAATAAAGTTAAATTTTTCTAAAGATATTCAATACTCATATTAGATGATAAAAATAATCCAATATAGAAATACAGTTAAAACCCCATCATCACAAACCTTTAGGAAAATAATACTGTATTGGTATTTTGAATGTTATGGAATTGAAGTTTTTTTGTTTATATATATGGGTAGCAGTATGGACATAAGGAGTAATCATGTGATGGTGTGAGACAATGAGCATAAGTATTATATATATATATCAAAACCAAAACTGTCTAACACATGATATTGGTACAATATATATATATATATATATATTGTACCAATATCATGTTGGCACATAATAATTGTCTAAAAAATTATAAAATAAAATTATTTGTTAAAAGAAATATTATGTAAAAGTCTAAGAGTTTCTTGAAATAAAAGTTACAATCAATTAATGAGTCAGAAGGGGGAGGGGAGTTTGCTTTAGAAGCATCAAGTTAAAGTTTCATAAAAGAAGTTAAAGAGTTTTTTTATTATTATTAGTTAAAATGTAATGTAAAGTTTAAAAATATAAATCTCTTTTCATTCGAGTTAAAGAAAAGAAAGTAATCTTAAAACTAATATCGAGTTTATTAGAATAAAATACACAAGTACGGAAATGACAAATTAATATGTGCTTGTTAATAAAATATATATGTGCAAGAGTAAACAAAGAAATGATAAATGCGTGTATATGTTCGGGATAAAATCATATTGTAAAAAACATATGAAAATAAATATATTTATAAACACAGTGATGGTTACTAATTAAAGATATAAAAACAACACATTTGCATGGCTACTAATTAAACGATTTCCAAAAACATGTAATTAAAAGATTATCAAAGGAATTTCAACAACAGATATAGCTGGAGGATATCAAAATGACAACACATCATATGCATAAATAGTCAATTTTTTATTAGACAGTTAGTTGAGTTTGAGTTGCATTTTGGGAGAGTTATATCAGTCAGTTTATTATGTATCCAAAATCAAGAATGCAGTGTTAAAACCTCGGAAAACATACGACTTTCTCCAGCCTGAAGTCCAATGAAAACAGCCAACCTACCTGATAAAAGTGATGCCTGCATAATAACCTGAGCTGCTCAATGTCTAATTGTCTTAAAGAAAATTCCTCAGAATAATAAGCGTCAAATCTCCACAAGAAAACTTCAAATATAACCGGTTAGAAATATTCCATTAGAAGCAGCAAACAGCAAGAAGGATCCACATTCAAAATCCTAGGTAATAACATTTTTCTTATTTCTAAAGTAGCCATCACATTCGTAAAGCCTCAAGAGTCAATTTTAAGAACTCTATAGCATACATAGATGAACTATTAATATGTGTGTTTAAAATGTGTGTTTTCATGCCTTAGCATATATTGATTTCATTGTATTTTAAATTTCAAATATTATTTAATGCTTTCTCCTAAGATATTATAGTGTGTAAATTATAAATGTGCATGTGTTATATTAGTTAAATAAATTATTTAAAATTAGGTTAATAAATGTTAATTAAAATAAATTCTTTCTTTGAAATTAAAGCTTTATTTGTCGGTCAATTCTTTTCACCACTAATTGAAACTATAATTTGTTAGTGATTACAAGTAGCTGAGCGAGTCATGGGTGTATCTTGGGCATTGAATTAGTGGCCATTGTTTAAAGTGTATTATTTATCCTCTGGATAAGTAACTGGTGCCCGTGTTTATACAAAACAAAAAAGTGCTTTGAACCTGGTGTTGAATTCAACAATCAAGAAGAAGTTATGTCCTGGAAATGTAATGCTAGTTATATATTTTATAGCTATCCTTTGGACATACATACTCTCTGAGTATGTTCTTCTCTGCCTAAGGGACCGGTTTGTTCACGTAATATTTATAGTTAAATAAGATTATAAATAAGATTGAAACCCAGCTAAAACAATTTGCAGATGAAGTGGAAGCGGCTTCAGATCGAACCCGGTACAATATATATATATATATATATTGTGGCCATCTGAATGGGCACAAGATAAAAATGATTTGAATGCCTTCTCTTGTAGTAGCGTTTATCATAAATAAATAAATAAAAAAAAAGCTTGTTTAGAGCTATTAGCACGCTCTTAATTTTACATATTTGTAAGTGCAAGCTATATATAAGTCATGTGACATCCGACTTGTTATTATTAATATATATATATATATATATATATAACAATTCACTAGAATAAAACTATAAAATTTTAAAAAATGCCTATATAAAATTGAAGATTAATATCCTTTGCTATAGCCAGCTTCGACATATTCTGCCATCCTAATATTTAAATATTATTAAACTCTCACACCAGTAACACTCCCACATGAATTACCTACTTTCCATAAATTGTGAATATTAACACAATTAGACTGTTTATTCAATACATTATCCATACTATTTATAAAATAGGACTCCTTAATTTTTCTTTTTTTCAAATCATCTTCCATTTGCAAATAAAAACTCTATCAAAACAGAATTCTCCATTACCAATCACTGCATGTTCTGAAAAAACAGATTTATACCTATCTGCAGAATAATGCAACTTATTATATAATTCATGCTTCCTAATTCTCTTTTTCAATGCACATTTAGTCTCTCTGATGTAATTATATCCACAATTACATACCACTTTATATATAATATTACATTTGTTGTTTTTATCAATAGAATTTTTACCATTATTAGCCAATCTTCCAGTATTTGCATCCACTTTAAATTCAACATTAAAATCAGCAGATACCAATGATGTAATCTTATTACAAACAATATCCTTTACATAAGGCAATGCTATCCATTTTTTCCTTTCCATATCATCTCTTCTCCATCTATTTCTATACCTATATAGTGCACATAAAATATTTGTCCTACTATATCCACACCCAATAAATCATTCACATATCTTTCAATATTAATCATTTTATCACTCTGAAATTTACATAAAACATCATTTCTAAAAAGAAATGTTCTAAAACCAGCCAATTTATAGGTAAGTGGAACATTTGAATTTGGAAGAACAACTTCTCTAATTGATAATGGTTTCAACACCATTTTATTATTAATTTTATTACCTTCTCTCCATAAAATCAAATCAAGATATTTTATACTCTTCTCACTATCTTCAGAAGTAATAGTCCACTTTAACCCAGCAATATCATTTAATTTAATAAACAGTTTTTGCACTATCATATTTGATCCTACAATAAGCACATCATCCACATATCTAAAATAACTTTTAACACCGATCATAAAATATTATTTTCAAATCATTCCTTCATAATATGATAACACATAACTACATATAATTGTTGAAACAGGCAAACCCATAGGCCAACCTTCATCCATCATATACAACCAATCTTCAAATATAGCTATCAAATTCTGATCAATAAATAATAACAAATCCTTCACAAACATACATAAAACTTACACACTCCTTTTTCATATAAAACATGATCAATAATATTAATAGACTCCTTTCTTTTTATTGAACCATATAACTCTGCAACATCTAATTTAAATAATTTATCATCATTATCCAAAACAATATTATCAATCTTTTTAACTAAATCAAATGAAGATCCAATTGTATAACCACCAAAACTCAATTCATCTTGCAAAAACTTTCCAACAAAAACTGCTGCATGATAATACCTACATCCTCCAAAATTCAACATCAGTCTAATAGGTAATCCTTCTTTATTCACTTTTAAATTTCCAAAAATCTTTGGCATAATTGCAGTGGATGAATAAAAAGATAGATATAACTTCCTATCAAACACTTTCTTTAAATATGGCTTATGTATAGTATTAATAAATTTCAATCTCACTTTATCAATAGAATAAGCATTTATCAATTTAAATTTTTGAATTTGCTGATGAACCTTTTCTCTATATAAATTTTTAAACATCAAACATAATCTTCCACCTTTATCTTCTTTAATACATGTAATATTATTATCTGATAAATATTTTCTTATTAAATTAATTTGTTTATACCACGAATCATCACATTTTACATTAGAAATATTCAATGAAGATATATTAGAAATCACCTCATCTTAAGCCTGATCCATCTCATAAGCACTTTCTATTGCTGCAATAACCTACATTTTATAGTTTTTAATTGGACCTCCAACAAACTTTATTCCTTTCACCAAAACTGAAATGTCAAGCAAATCCAAAGGCTTATCAATTAAACTTACTATATTCGATTCCTTTTTCTTAAAGCCATTCCTCTGCTGTGACTGTTTATTAAACAAAAAATTAAACTTTTTCCTTACATTTCCATATTAATCTCCATTGTAAAAATTCTTTATAAAAATCAAAATTATATATATATTGTAGCCCTTGGATTTGTCCAAGGCACCATCTTTTTAGGTTAGCCATGAAAGAGAAGGTTCCATCCAAATTTTCCTCATAATGTATGTATTTTTTTCCTTTAATAAGAAAAGATTTTAGTAAAGACTAGGTTTGAACCCATATTTATAAGGGATTGCGTATGTTTGACCTAGTAAGCAATCAAAAAATTTATTGTTAATGTGTTTATAACCAGAGGATTATTTTGGTTTTATTTATGGGTCAAGTTAATATTAAGAAAATATTAGAAAAGCAAGATTTATATGTTTGTTGATAGGTTGACTGAGAAAAGGGAGATGTGTGACTATTAAAAACTACATTAGATAGTGATGAGTGAAAATTGTTTTATAATGAGTTATAAGGAAATGGTTTATTAAAGTAAATAATAGTGTAGTTATAATAATAAAGGATTATAATTAAGGATTAAAGCATTAAAGGTTAATTAAAAAAATTATATACCTGCGATGTGTGTGTGTATATAATCTAATTATATATTTTGATTGTAAAATTTACAATCAGTAATCATTACTTATCATGTTGTAAAGCAATTTTTAAATAAGAAATTAAAATCATTTTAATAAGTTAATATTAGCAGCCAAATTTAATTCAAAGTCTGAGTTTGAAACAGCTGCAATATATATTTTGTTTCACTATTAAATGGAAAAAGTAAGATTACTGTTCTGTTATTTACTTTTAGTATAAGTTTCAAGTGTTATCTTACTTAGTCAATTATCAGAGGCATTTAAATAATGCCAATTTTCACTAAGGAATTTAAGTGGACTATTAATTTAGACCATTAACATGAATGGTCTGTCAAATGTTAAAAATTAATTGGCAATTATAGCTGTTAAATTGTAGGGTTAATTATCTCTGTTTAAAATAAAGATAAGGAATTTAGGCCTGTTTTTCTGAAAGAGCAAAAGGGTTAAAATTAATTGAGAAGGGGGAACATGCCAATTAATTAAGAAAGAGAAAGTAAGCAGATGGATTTTCTCTATAAAAACCTGTTTAAAAAAAAGGCTCTTTTATTTTTAAACTTTCTTATCTGTTGCAGTTTTCCGTCATTGACTTAAAGAAAACTGTTATAAAATTTAAAATCGTTTTTATTGGACTTTTTGTCTCTTCAAAATGACTTGGCTAAATCTAACATTGTCTTAAGAGAAGACAATGTATAGTGAATAAATTTTAAGTGGGCACATACATTTTTAATCTCCAGAAGTTAACCCAATAATCATACTTATATCAGCAAATAGTAAAATTGAAAACTCAGAAGTTTGGTGTGCAGTATATGCAAGTCAATTTAAATATATAAAATGAATTCAAAATGGAAAAGGACAATCAAAAATCAACAGACCTATATTGTGAAAGAGTTAAACGAATGCTATTTAAATTTAATATGCATAAACATAAAATTGAGGAACTCTTTCAACAATATACAAATCGTATATATAATACCAGAGGAACCAAACTATCAAAAGAACTTTTTACTACAAGGACTTATATGCTCTTATAAACTGGTCAAGGAGGAATGGAAAAAAAAAGAAAAGTAGAAATCAGGAACCTGGAAGGACACCCGCTAAAAGACTTATATAAGTATAATTTTTATTTATTATTTGCTCTTTATGTGTGTAGGACATTTAATATATAAAAAAAATGTGTGTAGGACATTTAATATAAACAAAAAAGAATTTCTTTCTTTGTAGTGTATCATGTATATCATCTACTTTAAAATTAATTCATGTGATAATTACCATTGTATTATTTTGGGGGTAGAGATTGATTTCAGATGATTTTATATATGTTTATTTAAATGCTTTTGCTATTATTGTCATTTTGGGGGTAGGTGAAATTTATATCATGTCATTCTGATATGCCTTATTTAAAATGCTTTACAAACAATTTTAAAAAAAACACTTAGAGATGTTGTTATTAGCATAAGAAGTTATTGTCAAATGCTTAGACTTATAAATGAATTGCTTGTCTATTGAGTTGCATCATCATCATTTTTTTATAAAAGTGCATGGAAATAGTTTTGAGAATTTTATGCGCATTTCTTATTGTTACTGATATAAGATTTAAGGCCAGAAACAAGCTGATTTATGCTTGGAAAATTTATGGGTTCATATTCCAGTACACTAATTTGCAAGAATATTAAGGTTGTAAAAGTTTTACTTGTACAATTCGATGTTTTGACCTGTATGTGTGTGGATAGACAAAGATCTCCACAAACTCAGTGAAGTCTAGCTCACTAAGATTTATGTGATATTCATAAAGTATTTGAACCCAGCGGAAGAGTTTTCCCACTTGAGTATTCTCTACACCGTAAGGTTTCTTATTTTGATGGTCAGAGGTAATTGGTATACCTATGTTTTCATATGACTAGCGATAAAAATCCTAGCATATCTCAACCTTAGTGAAAAGGTTCTCTTATTCGGGTCACTGCCTGCCTCATATTAATATTTGATATTCCTTACGTGTGTCTGAGAGGATAGCCATGATAAGCATTATTATAAGTATTGGACACCAGGTCGCAAACTCAATTTAATGGCAGAATGAATGCAGATAATGTATGTGCGATTGGTGTATTTGAATATTGTTTTTGTAGATTTGATTTAGCATTCGAGCCAAACATAATTAAGTTAATAAATGTTAAGGGTTAGATAAAACTTAGAAATGTTTAAGCCTAAGCGTGAGCAATGCATATATAAATTTAATTAATAAATATTTACATGGCCAGCTGAGAACTTTGCTGGAAAGGTAGTATTGTTAAAATATTATTGTGTCATAAGAACATGAGCATAGAGTGTGCACTATAATGATGGTTGATCTTAATGCCAATTTATTTGCAATGACTTAGTCTCACTATTATTAAGATATCTCTGTTGTAAAGATTAGGGCAAAAGAATATTTAATCAGGATTATAGGATAAGATCAAGAAATTTGCGAAGGAATATCAACTATAGATTTGTTAACTAAAATTATTAAATTTAATTAGGGGAGAAATCGATTATGTATTTTCTAAAATATATCAGTAATAAAAGGGAAGGCATTGAACACAACAGAAATTGGTATTCAGTAGATTTAAGATAAAATGAAAGCATAAATATAATGTGTATGTTTTTGTATTAAATTATAGTTTGTCAAATAAAGTTTGTTATTTGTTTTAAATAAAATTTGCGTATGTCTTAATGTTTTTGTGGGTTATTATTATCTAGATATTTCCAATCCAATCATACATCGATATATTATTATTAATATTTGAATTATCATGTATATAACTAATATTTAGTAAAATTATTTAAAAGGTTAATTTCAAATACTTAAAATTACCAAATAATTTAATATTGTTGAAGTATAAACCGTGAATGGAGATAGTATTGAGTGATAGCGAGTGCAGAGGGTGGGCATAAAATCCTTTCCCCATCCGTTGTATTCAAACCCCTCTCTAGATGCATTTTGTTATTATATAATTTTGTTATAATTGCGACTATGTTTTATGATGTTTTATAAAGATTTAATAAGCTTAAAATATTCCGATCTTTAATGTAAATTAATATTAAACTGCATTAAAGACAACCGAGATCACCTTGGAGGCGATCAAGAGAGGAGTATTTATCACCAATAACCTATCGCAGCTTATTCGATTTCCATACCTAAATATTCGAAAAACCCTGAGAAGAGATTGTAATGAAAGAAAGGAGCTAGCAAAAATGTAAAATGTAATGATAAAATAAATAATAGTGTAATAGACATATGGATGTGAAGATGATGGAGTGGATCAGGAAGGTGGAGATGAATATAGAACTTTATAATTAGAATAAAATTTAATTGTAGCTTTAATCATAGTGAATGGGGAATGTTCTGAGAATAACCTGGAATTCTTAAAGATATTAATATTGTCAATTTTAATGCATTCTCAGTGTTCTCTAAATCGATTGTGTATTAACCCATTCATGAAATATTATTACTAAGAGTATTGAATTGAGATTTAACCTGTATATTGTATTAGAGTTGCAATTTGGTGCCCTGGAAATTAAGCTTATAGATTGTCTGTATCATCACCATCATCTCAGTAGGCCTCAGAAATAGGGTCAGCTGAGAATGGTGAAGCATCCATCGATCCATTCTTAAAATGTTATAATTGACATGCAATTTATCTGCAAGTGTGTAAATGCCATATGGATTTAAATATAGTACAATCAATCCATAACGTGGATGTGCGATCATTTGAATAAAATTCTCATTGGTTAGAATAAAGTTATAATTAGCTTAAACTATCCAATAATATATATGCTATTTGTAAGCTCTCCCAATCGTTTTAGTTATATTTAAAATACAATGCAAATGACCGATCGAGAGATTGCAAAATGCGTTTCATGTTAATTTAATAAGTTTTTATAAGGTTAACAAAATAAAGAATAAGTTTTCATTTGGTAGAAGTGATTTTTATTTAGTTACAATAGGCTTGTAACGCGGTCGCACGAAGGAGATTGTTATATTAAAGTTATACGTATGAAATATATTAATCTATACATTGTACCTGAGAAATTATTATATTAAATCTATACTTAGAAATTATTTAATCTATACGTATTATACTAGAATATATATAATTGATGCATCGCATATTTAATTGATACTTAAGAAATGCATCTTTCGTTAATTTATAATTAAGAAAATGTTCATCTTTTAAAAACCAAGATTTAGATTAGTGCATTTTAGTTAGAAATGGTCCTCTTGAATTTTTATTTAGTTAGAATATATATATTGAAATGATAACTTTCCAAGCCCCTATCGTTTCACCATCAAACCTAATGACACTCTCATCTGTGCTAAGTTCGAACCTATTTAAATGTTAATAAATATAAAATTCGTTCATGTCTGTATAAACAGTATTATATATTTACGTGCGAACGAACGCTATAATTAGATAGGATTAGTAAAATTATAGCGTACTAAAGTTATTTAATATTTCTAAAAGTGGTTATTATATTATTAAGTTAAGAGTAAATTATTAATTTTGTTGTTTAATATTGTAATTTCGTATGTGGATATATAATCTGTGCTATATAGAAGAAAGACATGATTTAAAATATGTAAAAGCCAGTATCTAAAAATAATATTAAATGTCTTTAAAAATTGTTAAAAGATTTCTTGTTTTAAATATATTTCAGGGAAAAGTTTCTCGAACATATATTTAAAAGCTATATCAAAATGTTTGTAAATTATTTTAATAAATATGTTAAAAATGTTTTCGTTTTAAAAAAAATGTTAAAAAGTTGTTTTTAAATAGAAAGAGTTTCTATTATATGTAAGATTAAAAATAAAAGCTGGTCAAGTAATTAAAAGATTTTTAATTGTAAACAAGTGTCATTAACGACCACACCTGGAATTCGTAAAAAGTAAAACTAGTTGAAAATTTACTAATTAAAATCTCCTTAGATAAGAGTAAGTTATTTTAAAATCTAAATTGGACAATTGTTTGCAACGAAAAATCTTAATTATAATAGCTTATGGAATGTTTCTAATATAAGTTATCTAAGATTTTAAAAATCTGGATTGTAAAATTGAAAAATATTTAATTAAATTCCTGAGTTTAGTGAGTCTTGAGGCGAAGATTCCGATAAGGAAAAGATATAAATACTCTGTATTTTTAACAAGAAGAGAGCCATATTGTTAAAGAAAGAGAGCCATATTGTTAGTGAGAATTGCAGCCAGTCTTCACAATTGTTAATGTTTAACATGTCCGGCTAAAAGCGGGCATCTTGTTGCTGTTACTCCGCGGGAGAATGGGGTTTCTCTCGTCAAAATGCCTAAACCACCATCATGCCAATAGAAGAGACGAGCCTAACATAATGGGAAAGATGATGCCACCCAGTCAAACTAAACCAAACCAACAGTCAAGAACTTGCAGTCCAGATAAATCATACTGGTACCATTTTATTTTTCAAACCACAGAGCTCTGTGTAATTCTGTGTAAATGTAAATAATATCTATATAAGTTAGCTAACTTTCTTTTTAAAATAATGATAAAGCTAAATGTAATCAAAACTTAAATCCATTTAAATTAATATTTTAAATATGTCAATTGCTATCAAAATTTAATGTGTTAAAGTTTAAATAATCTGACTTATTTATATTTTCCTTTCATTTAAAGTACATTATAAGTGTCTAATTTAAAGTTATATCACTGTGGTTGTGTCTATATTTCTTTGCTTATTTTATTTTAAATGCTTATTATATTTCCTTATGCCAATATTTCGAAACAGTGAGCACTTAATTTCATGTATATTTTAAGAAGATATTATTTGAAAATCTTCGTATAATTTGTTTGTAGCATCAACTTTCTACGCTGTTTCGAAATCCTATTTTTTTTTTTATTTAGATGATTTAATATGCGAAATGTGGCTCTTTTAATCAACCAGTTAAAAACTTAACCTTATAGTTTTATTTAAAATTAAATTTAGCCTTGATCATATTTATAAGTATATTTGACATTTAAATTCTTAAGTCCATAGAAATATACTTTCCCTCCTTAAACATTTATTATCTGTAAGTAACTTAATAGATCGAGCATGTCAAAGTACAGATGTATTAATATCCCCTTTTAGTAGCATAGACATTTATTATCAGGCTACACAAGAGTTGGTCCCAATTTGATAGAGCTAATATGCTATTAACTCGTATTTCATAGTATGAAATATACTATTCTTTGCTTGGCGGATGTGATATTATTTTATAAAATTATTCTCGTTTTGCTGCTATATGTAATATACGTATCTCAAGATGGAGCCACGGCGTTGCCAGCACATCTTCTCTTATAGGGTAGAGCAGTAGCAAAGCCTGAGCCAAGGCCAGGTTAGCATGTAAGTCCCCCACCATTCCTGAACACAAATGTTCCTTTTCACGCAGCATTGCGATCGGTTACAGGGTACCGGCGTTTGTCGCAAGAACTCTGAAGTTATTTCATCCATCTGCAGAGCGCCTTTTTCTATTATTGTTTACCTGTGCCATAGCGCATTGGTAAAATCTTATTTCAGCCAACTCTCCCACCTTAACATAATGCTTTCAGCATTCTAAAATTTTCTATCGAAAGCCATGTTCGATCGATCATTACTTGAGCTGGTTTATGCGCTCATTATTAAATTATATTGTATATTTTAGTAAATGAATTCATGATCAAAGTTTAATATAATTATTTATATACCAGCCACAAATGTAATAGGATTTGGCTTATCGAGATTTATAGACATAATGTAGTAATTATGTATCAATTGTAAACAATTCATAAGATGTGCATATGTTAAACCCCTCTATGAAATTTAATGATTACTTATGTAAAGTGATTTTGACTTGTATATAAAAAAAGAATGTGTTCTCTTATCCACCCAATGTTTGTACATTCGACGCTGAAATGTGTAAAACTTATCAATTTCATGCCAATTGTAAATAAATATATAATTAATTTAATGTATTTCGTTCTCTGTTTTGTTATTGATCTAATTCAATCCAATTCTAATTACTATTTATAGTCTATATATGTGGAAACTATACATTAAGTTAAATTAAATTTAGTGATATTTTAGTCAATTAAGAACCTTTCTTTTATTCATCAGTCTTATCGCTTCTCCGTGACCTATGTCGGCCGTGTGGAAAGAGGTATACTACGTGTAATTTCAAGGTGGTCATTCGTAGGGTCTTGAGTCTTGGAATCCTGGCTTATGAGTTGAAGTGCGGTCGGACTCGGGATGTTACAGTCCTAGTCTGGTCAGCTTCGGTCTCTTTTGCTTGGATTCTGAATTCTGTTACGCGAATGTACAAACTTGACTGTTACATAGTATTTTTTTTCACCGGGTTTGGGCACCCATCGTGTGGCTATTCGATATTCCCATACCCTGCAATACCCTGTAGAGCATTTAATATGTACATATAATGTTTTTTTGCCTTCCATTTTAAATAATAATGAATAATATATATGTAGTATTTTTTCCCCGGGTTTGTACGCCCAAAATCATGGGGCATGTAACTTATTTCCACCCCTGAGGAGAATGAGTATAGAGATAAAATTCTTTTGTTTAAAATTAATGATTTTGAATTAAATTTTTTTTCGTTTTCCAAAATAATGTATATGTATAGATTTTTTTGTTCCTGAGTTTGAACATCAATTAATTCCATACTCTGAATAGATTATTATTTTATTATATAAAAATTATTTATATAGATGCATAGTAGAATTTTTAAAGGGATTTAAAATATATGTTGTGTAAACTTTCTTGCTCACTGTGACTGGCGCCCGAGGATGATTTGAATAAATGTCAAATCGTTCTCACATAAATTTTGTCATCAGGAGTAAAAAGAGAAAAAGGGGGATCTATTATTTGTTTTATGTTTTATGAATTGGATTGAACGAGAAAGAGAAGGAAATAAATGTAAGGTCAAATCAAATCTTAAAAGGTTCGAAACTAGCACAGATGTGTAAATTAAATTATAACCATGAACCGTGGAAAATTTAAAAAAAAAAACAGCTGCAAGAAACCAAGGGTGAGTTGCATTTTATAATTTTTGTTGTTATATATATATTTAAATTTATTTCACTGTTAGTTAAATGTTGGGTGGGCATCAAGCGAATGTATAGTGAGAAGTTAGGTGTATTAATAGAGTTAGGCATAGGTGTTGAGATGAGTAGGAGACAGATCATTTTCTTTGTGGAGTGCAGCAATTAGCCAAGTTAGTAAAGCAAACAAAAACCAAAAAACTTTAGCAAAAACAAATGGAGCCATTAAAAAGAGAAAAAAAATTTTGTTAGTATATTAAAATGGATAATAGTATGGAAGAAGAAAGGGAAGTAGTGAGCGAAAAGGAAGAAGGGAAAACAGGAAAAGAAGGAATGTGTAGGGGTATTATATTAAGATCGGGAAAAGAAATTATGGAAGAGAGTAGCAGCACAGAGGGAGACAAGGAAGGGGAAGCAAGTACGAGCCAGATTAGGGAAAAGGCATCGATATATCAAAGCGTGGCCATGTCAGAAAAGCCAGACACCACGGGATCTGAACAGAGACCTATAGAAGAAATTAAGAAAGAATGCTGGAATATGAACTCAATGATGGAGTCACTATTAAAGCAAATTAGGCAGGAGGCAGAAGAGAGGGATCATAGAAATAATCTAGAAATGGAATGTTTTGAAGCTTTGGGCAGGTGATGTGAGGAAGGAAGAGCACAGATTAGAAAAGACATAGAAGAAAAACTGTGTAAAATCCTGCAGGGATGCCAGCTAAAAAGTGAGGAGATTCCAGTAAAACTCACAGAGAAGATAGAAAAAGCACAGGACGAAAATGGCAAGGAAATGCAGAATACTGTAGAGGATGAGATAGAGTTAGTGTCAGATCAGGGAGAAGAAGTAAAGTCTGATAGCACAATGCTAGAAGAAGAACATATTAAAATTGATATAATAGTAAAAGAAGAGCTAAAACCAGTGGAAAAGGAAGAGTTGAGGAAAACTGAGCTGGACAAAATGAGCAAGCCAGAGATTAATGAAGGGGATGATGAAAGTTGCCATTTCCTTTTGAAGAGGACCGAATTGGAAATGTGGGATAGCAAAGACACACTGGAGAATATAGTAGAGACTGAGAATAAAGAATCCAAATGTGTAAATATTGAGGCGATAGTAGAAGATAGAAAGCGGGAGCTCCAGCAGGACAGAACAGAGTTGGATAGAGAGCTTTGGGAAATAGGTGGACTGTATGGGAAGTATGAATCGATGAGTACCATAAAGAACAAGAAGAAAAGGAAAAGAAAGGATCCATACACAAGTAGGAAGAAATCAAGGCTGGGATGGACAGAGAGAAGGCAAGAGTCAGCCGCAGATGTTCACCAGGGGAAGAACAGAGGGAGAGAGAAAGAACGGATTCAAACCCTACTATTTGGAAAGAACAAATCTGGAAGGCACCCAAAGTATTTCTCTAGCTATGAAGGAGTAGACTTAAATAGAAGATCGGATAAGGAAGTTATAGATAGTGGAAATGAGTTTGCACACAGTCAAGTAATGCACCCAGTACGACCGCCTGTGAGATGGGAAGATGAGTATAAGGGATATGGATGGACATCAGAAGAAGAGGATGACATTATATTCGGGTGCTGTTTTATGTCAGATAAAGAAGAGTTACTTAATGTACCACCATATCCTATTTAGATAAAAATATGTATATATTTGTTATGATCTGCCTTTCCTTATCATTATATAGTTTATAAATTATCCTTATTATATATATAAAATTAACATCCCATTGCATATTAATTGACGTATATCCAGTAGGATATAAAAGTTTGTTTAATGTAAATATTTGACAATATTCTATTTTGTGTGGTTTGCTTTTAAACTTTTAATTTAGTCGTATTTTTTTTTTGTAATAATTGATTGTCTAATATGTATAAAGTTCCTAAGTATAGAATGTAGCAGGCAATTGGGTTTATATGTTTTTCATCTCTATGTGGTAGCTTAATTGATTTAATATTACTAGTAAAAAAAAAAAAAAAAAAGCTTATCAAATTATTTAATAGCCAACTGTAAGTAAATTCCTTTTTTTTTTGTTATTTTTTTTGTCCCCAGAGAACAAAATACATTAAATTAATTATATATTTATTTACAATTGGCATGAAATTGATAAGTTTTACACATTTCAGCATCGAATGTACAAACATTGGGTGGATAAGAGAACACATACTCTTTTTATATACAATTCAAAATCACTTTACATAAGTAATCATTAAATTTCATAGAGGGGTTTAACATTTGCCCATCTTATGAATTGTTTACAATTGATACATAATTAATCACTACGTTATGTCTATAAATCTTGATAAGCCAAATCCTATTACATTTGTGGCTGGTATATAAATAATTATATTAAACTTTGATCATGAATTCATTTACTAAAATATACAATATAATTTAATAATGAGCACATAAACCAGCTCAAGTAATGATCGATCGAACATGGCTTTCGATAGAAAATTTCAGAATGCTTTAAGCATTATGTTAAGGTGGGAGAGTTGGCTGAAATAAGATTTTACCAATGTGCTATGGCACAGGTAAACAATAATAGAAAAAGTTGCTCTGCGGATGGATGAAATAACTTCAGAGTTCTTGCGACAAATGCTGGTACCCTGTAACCGATCGCAATGCTGCGTGAAAAGGAACATTTGTGTTCAGGAATGGCGGGGGACTTACGTGCTAACCTGGCCTTGGCTCAGGCTTCACTACTGCTCTACCCTATAAGAGAAGATGTGCTGGCAATGCCATGGCTCCATCTTGATATACGTATATTACGTATAGCAGCAAAACGAGAATAATTTTATAAAATAATATCACATCCACCAAGCAAAGAATAGTATATTTCATACTATGAAATACGAGTTAATAGCATATTAGCTCTATCAAATTGGGACCAACTCTTGTGTAGCCTGATAATAAATGTCTATGCTACTAAAAGGGGATATTAATACATCTGTACTTTGACATGCTCGATCTATTAAGTTACTTACAGATAATAAATGTTTAAGGAGGGAAAGTATATTTCTATGGACTTAAGAATTTAAATGTCAAATATACTTATAAATATGATCAAGGCTAAATTTAATTTTAAATAAAACTATAAGGTTAAGTTTTTAACTGGTTGATTAAAAGAGCCACATTTCGCATATTAAATCATTTAAATAATAAAAAAAATAGGATTTCGAAACAGTGTAGAAAGTTGACGCTACAAATTATACGAAGATTTTCAAATAATATCTTCTTAAAATATACATGAAATTAAGTGCTCACTGTTTCGAAATATTGGCATATGAAATATAATAAGCATTTAAAATAAAATAAGCAAAGAAATATAGATACAACTGCAGTGATATATCTTTAAATTAGACACTTATAATGTACTTTAAATGAAAGAAAAATATAAATAAGTCAGATTATTTAAACTTTAACACATTAAATTTTGATAGCAATTGACATATTTAAAATATTAATTTAAATGGATTTAAGTTTTGATTACATTTAGCTTTATCATTATTTTAAAAAGAAAGTTAGCTAACTTATATAGATATTATTTACATTTACACAGAATTACACAGAGCTCTGCGGTTTGAAAAATAAAACGGTACTGGTATGATTTATCTGGATTGCAAGTTCTTGGCTGTTGGTTTGGTTTAGTTTGACTGGGTGGCATCATCTTTCCCATTATGTTAGGCTCATCTCTTCTATCGGCATGATGGTGGTTTAGGCATTTCGACAAGAGAAACCCCGTTCTCCCGCGGAGTAACAGCAACAAGATGCCCGCTTTTAGCCGGACATGTTAAACATTAACAATTGTGAAGACTGGCTGCAATTCTCACTAACAATATGGCTCTCTTTCTTTAACAATATGGCTCTCTTCTTGTTAAAAATACAGAGTATTTATATCTTTTCCTTATCGGAATCTATCGCCTCAAGACTCACTAAACTCAGGAATTTAATTAAATATTTTTTAATTTTACAATCCAGATTTTTAAAATCTTAGATAACTTATGTTAAAAACATTCCATAAGCTATTATAATTAAGATTTTTTGTTGCAAACAACTGTCTAATTTAGATTTTAAAATAACTTACTCTTATCTAAGGAGATTTTAATTAGTAAATTTTCAACTAGTTTTACTTTTTACGAATTCCAGGTGTGGTCGTTAATTACACTTGTTTACAATTAAAAATCTTTTAATTACTTGACCAGCTTTTATTTTTAATCTTACATATAATAGAAACTCTTTCTATTTAAAAACAACTTTTTAACATTTTTTTTAAAACGAAAACATTTTTAACATATTTATTAAAATAATTTACAAACATTTTGATATAGCTTTTAAATATATTTTCGAGAAACTTTTCCCTGAAATATATTTAAAACAAGAAATCTTTTAACAATTTTTAAAGACATTTAATATTATTTTTAGATACTGGCTTTTACATATTTTAAATCATGTCTTTCTTCTATATAGCACAGATTATATATCCACATACGAAATTACAATATTAAACAACAAAATTAATAATTTACTCTTAACTTAATAATATAATAACCACTTTTAGAAATATTAAATAACTTTAGTACGCTATAATTTTACTAATCCTATCTAATTATAGCGTTCGTTCGCACGTAAATATATAATACTGTTTATACAGACATGAACGAATTTTATATTTATTAACATTTAAATAGGTTCGAACTTAGCACAGATGAGAGTGTCATTAGGTTTGATGGTGAAACGATAGGGGCTTGGAAAGTTATCGTTTCAATATATATATATATAATGATTATAATGAAAAGATCAAATTTTTTTCATTGTCTCATGTCTGTTTTGAAAGGGTCTGTACCCCATATATTTTTGTCATGATCATAAATAATTATATTTTATTTTTTGCAATCCATGGGTATTAATATTTTATATTATATTAAATTGAAAAAAAAATGATTGTTTAGTTATCACCATATGTAAAAATGTGATATATATCCTGAAAAGATCTTTTAGTCTTATTATTTTTGTCTTTGCTCTCTTATATTGTATATCAATTTTTTACAAGATCTGAGTCAGTTAGCAGAAATAAAGCTCTTCAGCATGTCTTATTTCTAATGCTTTACAATTAAGAATTATCTCGGGAAGTTATATTATAAATCTTTTTTAAAAAATTTATAAGGAATCTGATTACCCTGTCTAGAAAAGTGTCATTAAATTTCATTCTTAAAATTTTAAATTTGTGAACATATAATAAAGTAAACATTTGTAAGTGTTAAAAATGTTGGTACTTACGTATTAGTCCTGTGTCATGGAGCATGTATTAGACATTCTGCACTTTTTACATTCATATCAATCTGCTGATAACTTTGTAATCTTGTGATCTGACCAAAATAACATGTACATGGATCTTTCATACATGATATTTTATCAAGATTTACAAAGTTATCAACAGGCCCAATACATATGTGAAAAGAGGCAACATGTCTAATATGTGCTCTATGACACAGGACTAATACATTTATTAACAGTACTAAACATATAAAATTTGACCAAAAAATCTATATTAAACAGTTCATTTTTAAGCAATTAATACAAGACACCATAAAATCAATACATATGTGAAAAGGGACAGCATAACATATATGACTTATTATAGGGAAAATATATAGTTAATAACAGTACTAAACATATAAAATTTGACCTAAAAAATCATTAAATTACAAAGATTTCCTGATATATGATTTTAAAAAGACGTGAAATATATATATTTTCATGATATATATATACGAAATTTAGATGAAAAAGCATAAACTGTACAACAATACTAAAGATATGATACACTATTATGGACTAAACAATGACTAAATTATCAAAATTCCCAAAATATTTTTATGAAAACAAAATGTACACATATGTTACTTACCGTGCGATATATAAAAGTCATTGTTGCAATAAATAAATGTAAGTGATCTGTTGAACTTTATTAATAGGTTGATCAAATTTTCCACATAAAATGGAGATTTCAAGTAAAAATTTTACACTTTTCCCTCCAAAATAAACACATGATTACAGAGAATTGATCACTTGAATGGGATTTAAATATTTTTTTAAAAAATCAAACTAAAAAAATTGCCACAAAATAAAAAAAAATGCACAACTTTTATTAGAAATTCATATTGCCAATTACTTTTTATTTCATTCAATATGCAAATGAATGCATCCTGGTCCTTATGACACCTACACCACATAAAATTGGCCAAATATGAATTGAGGTGTTGCCAAGATGTTCCTCATTATTTCTTATTGCACCATTTCACTGAACCCCAAAATCTTTTGATGTTTTGGATGTGGACACCTGTTTCTGGATTGATAAAATCATACTTGTGGTTTACATAAAAATGGTCATAACCAGCAGCTCTCAATTCTTCACTTTAGTACACCTTTCAGCAATCAGAATATATGGTCAAATCCTCATTTACATTTTGCATAATGGCTTCCACGAGAGTTTCCACTGTCCTATCACTAATTATAAAACCCTCATTGGTCTCTCTGCACAAGCTACCAAACATCCTGTGTTCAGGAAAAATGCAGCTGGATTGGTTTTTTCTTTTGAAAAATAGGCTCTCATCTATCTCTACAATTTTGTCAGGCCTTCCAATTTTTTGTCTTTCACGTTATATCATAGAAGTCATGCAAACTTCCTGCATGTAGTTATTCTGATCAATCACCATCTTATTTACTAACCTTAATTCTATTTTGCCCCATTCTATGGAGGTTAATTTCAGAGTCCAGCTATATATAAACATATGGCCATTAAAAATAGGATTCTTGAATCATCCACCCATGTTCCCTTCTGGATGCTGATTCTACTGTTGCATCCTCAATGGTTGCAACACCATTGTGTGTCCCAAGGTATGAATGTAAATGATCATAGGATGGGCATTTAAACACATTTTTGATGGCAGGATTCTTTATTCTTGGAAATATGATATGGCAACCATTTAAGTTGATAGCAGGTTCCAAATTGTCATCATGTTTGAACTGTTCAATAAACAACAAAAAAAGCTTTAATTATGAAAATTATTCAATGAAAATCAATAGGAAAGTATGGTTATTTATCCACAGTCAACTTAATTAAGCAATGATGAAATTGAAATAAACAGTAACTACAAAAAAACTGCAATGACAGTAACTGCAAAGAAAAAATGCTATTAAAATCATGCTGTTGTCAGAATGAAATCTTGACAAAAACTGAATTAAATAAAAAACAAGATCAGAGATTGGATAAAAAACATGTTTTGATATGAAATCAGATACCAAAATAGCAGCATTTACTTGGATTTATTTGACCTATTCACAATGTTACTCATTTACCATGTGAAAAGGTGAAACCAGTCTAGTACATGCTGTGTCACAGGACTAATCACATTCCTTAATATTTGCTTTTTTAAATCATATATATCACATCACATTTGGTCCATTATTCTTGAAGATATAATACAAATTGTATCTCAGTCCAATTGCTTGAAATTCAACATAGCATCTATAGAATTGAAGGGGTTAACAACATCAATCCACCACAAGATTAAAATCTCTGAAAGTTGTCTGTTTTCCATATCACACCAAAAAACTTCTTAATTACAACCACCTACTTCATGTGGTCTCTTTTTTGTCTGTGCAATCTTTTGAAATCCCATTTAAAATTTTAACTGTTTGTCTATTAATATCACTTGTCTTTTAGTTCTTTTAATGCTGTCAGTAATATCTATTTTTTACCTATGAATGTTGTTTGTGATTTTTCTTTGTTATTCTTAACATACATTTCTCCATACACTGTTAATTGGTCTAAAGTTTCTATATTGTTGTTTGTTAATAGCCCTAGTCTCCGATTTTTAAACAAGAACTGGTAAAACATCTTTAAAACCTTCCAATTCAGCCTTTGAATATTATATTATTATTTCCAAAAACACTCCAAAGTTTAATTCTATGATTTAATTTTATTCATTATATTTCTATTTGTATTAATAATATGACCAAGATATTTGTAGTTATTAACATCTGATTTGTCATTAGATATTATTTTCTTCATTTGAAAAACTCCATTGGAAATTACTTATCCTTTATAACATTTAACTGTAACTTTTCTTTCTTACTTTTATCTAAAAACTCTTAAGTCATTTTTGAAGCTCTGGTGCATTGTTTGCAAAAACAACTACATCATCTTCAAAATCTAGGTGACTTAAAAAACCTCTCATTTACTTTTACTACTTTAGTTTCCTATATTAAATTATAAAATATTTCTAGTAAAACTGCATTAATATTTTTTGGAGATATTGGGTAACCTTGTGGTATACTCTTCTCACTTTTAATTTTCTTATTGTTACCATGCAATCATTAGATTTGCATTTTCATAAATATCCTGAATCAATCAATATCTTGATGTTCCAATTTTTTAATAGCTGAACAAAAGCTTATAGTTTCAAATACTTTTTATAATTTACAAATTTAAAAAATAATGGCAACTATGAATTCAAACACCAACTTCCACTTACATAATATGACATGGAAAAGCACAGTACCTGTCTTTGAAAGATTAAACTGCACTTTTGACTATGATATAATACATTTGACAATTAATAAACAATATATTTCAAGCCTATCTGTAGCCTTCATCAGACCAAAGTTATAGTTCAATTAATAATGATAGAAATTTCTAATAGATAATTAAAAAATATCACAAGGTTCGCCATGTGTCCTTTCTTTTCATAACTAACTTTCAAAAAAAAAATAAAGCAATCTGTTACAAAATTATGTACCCCATATAAAAACTTATGTTCTGGCTTTCTTTTAGGATTAATATTGATATTATTTTCATTATTTATTATACATATTTATAAAAATTTGCTCATATTAACTGATAGCCATTAACTAGCAATAAAATGTTTCTTTTCAATCAGTTCTACTACATTTGATGAGACTTATTAAAATTTATCAAACATTAAAATAAATCAGCTGTTTAATAAAATTGCCATTGACAGAACTGAACCAAAAATCAATGTACTAACATCTATATAGTTAAATTAGATAAAAAAACAAGCTATATAGTATGAGAGTCTAAGCTATTACATCCTTAGTCTCGACTTACATAAGAAAATAAGTAAAAAAAGTAGTTGATAATCTAAGTCCTACCTACTATCTAACATTTAATCTAAACCTCACATGATCAAAACTTTACCTAGTTTGGTTCAAAGAAAGAACTTACATCTCTATAATATAACATCAGTTATCAAAATAAATTATAACATCTCATGGTCTGAGCTTATATAATTTTCTTTTCAAGTGCAAACTCATTTATATAATCTCAATTTTGCTATCTATTAGATTGAGATTTAATAAGAAGTACCATCCACCATTTTATGAGTCAAGATTACAATAGCAAAACTACAGTAATATAAATACGAATTTGTTACTTTAAACCAACAAGACTATTGATGAAAATAATTAGTAAGACTAAAATCAAAATATAATTTTGTTAATAATCTGATTATAAGGGGAAAAATTAATTTTATTTTTCTTGAAAACACATTGCGATTTAAAAAGATTTGAATTAGAAAAAGTCCTCATGGGCAACTCTTTCAAGTCATTAAGTCTTTTCAAAAACTCAAATGTTTACAAAGATATTTAAAACTTATTTAACCTGCTGCATAAAACGTGAACATCAAAGCCTATCTCAACCAGAATTTCCATTACAACCCAAGACTTTTCTGTGATACCTGAAGAGAACAATATTTTTTATCTTAAAATAAGTATAAAATTTTAATTAGATGTATCTAGAAGTTTATCATAAACCAATAATTACTCAAAACAATTATACGGAGAATATTAATAAATCATTCGTAATGGGATTCTCCTGACATACGGTCAAAAATGATAGTGTGTTAATTGCACGACTTATTTGCGTATTTACGAATTAACTGAGCACCAAGGTTGATTAATGCAATAATTATATATTTAAAAATTGCACTCACTGTCAGATTTTTTAAAAATATATATAATCCTGTCTAATAATTAATTTATGAATAAAAAATAAATTGGTATTCAATTGCTTATGATACCTTTGTGTTTCAATTTAAGAAAACAAAAACCCTTTTTTAAAATATATATATATATTAAAACTTAACCCCCTCTCTCCCACTTTTTCTCATTTTTCTATAAATTTAAAAAGAATTTTATTTCCTTGCAACTTTATATTAAAATTTACAGGAAAATGAGAACAGGTGAAGGGATGGGATTAAGTTTAATTAAATATTTAAAAAAGGGAGATTTCTTTTCCTAAATTGAAACACAAAGGTATCGAAAGCAATTAAAAGATAATTTGTTTATTTTATTAATTAATAAATTATTGGACTTTTTTTTTAAATCTGATAGTGTATTTTTTTTAAAAAAAAGAGGTATTGAATTAATACATTAATGTGATATATATATAATAAATTTTATTGTCTGGAATTATCCGTAATCAACTCTGGTGCCAGGCTAACCCATAAGTACCCTTACTATTAGTCATAAAAAAATGTCTTAAATACAGGTAATATAATTTTTTGTTTTAAATTTTCCTTCTGACGATTACATGTTTTATATAGTTAAACAATTTTTTAAATTATACAATAAAATTTCTCATGAGATAATTAAAAATTATATTTCATTAATAAAATAACAAGCTTGAAATAAATCTGAAAAAATATATATTTTATTACCTTAAAAAAACAATTGAGTTCTATTGCTCTTTATTACGAAATATTGGTATCTTTAAATGTAGTTGAAATCTTTTTTTTTAATGCTCATAATGACAAGATGTGTATATATTTAATTCTGTACCTTTACATTTAATAAAGTTCTGCTTTTAAAAATTATATACAATTAAAAGTAAACGTTATAATAATCAAGTAGATGAGGTGAGTATTTTAAGTGAAGAACCTTATGATACCCATTTCTGAATCAAAGTTACATTGTTAAACAGCATGGCTTTAATCAGTGAACGAAGAGCAAAATTCTAGGCCAATTTGTAAACGGGGAAAAAAAATCCATATTTTATGCAAGGTCATGACTACTATACATGAATTTACACAAGCATTTACTTTAAATCTAAGAAATATATATTTGTATTTTATTTATTTTTAACAAGGCTGATATCATTTTTAATTCCATCACCTATAATCTTTAAGCAAAACAATGTCCAAAATAATACTGAAAAAAAGAAATAAAGCTGAAGGAAAGTATGAAAAACTCCGACTGGATGAATGCTGATACTAATTGAAAAATATATAGAACAGCGAATAATTTCACAAAGTGGTCCAAGTGAGCTAAAAATATATATATAAACGTTTAAAAAAATATAATAACAATAAATATATAAGATTATCAATTTAAAATAAAGTTTTAAAAAGGTATATATTATTTTAGTATTTTAACATAAATGAATAACTGATATATTATTATTTAGGAAATTCACAAGATGTTTTAGCTTCCAAGTGATAGCTCGAACACAAAAGCTTTTGTCAACTGATCTTGTTAATATATAAATATATATTAAATCACCTCCCCCCCCCCCGGTTAATATTTGTATATTTATTTCAGTATAGCATTATGCACTGGGATTTTATATATATTGTAACAGACTGATATATATAATCAATTAAACCAAGCAACGAGCACTAACTTGCATGAACATTGATGTAAACAGTACAAAATGGAATTTCACTATCTGTGCCCCCAGGACAATTTCCACATGACCAACAAATCTGAGGTTAGCATGCAAGCCCTATTTCTTATATCCCACTAGGTCAGAGAGATACAAGAAACACTATTAAATAATGGTGGTAAACAAGGCACAAAATATGAAAGGTGGTGTATATAGATATATTAGTAACAATAATAAAAGAAAACTAAAGCAAAGTAAAATTTATATGTCGAGATTTAAATCCAAACTCATTTGTACAATAGAGGGACTACGGGTGTTGCCTGTCCTTATAATTTCTAGGACTGACATTCTCTGATGATTTAACAATTAATTAATGAATAATTAAACAAGGTTATGATGGGAGTATGTACTTAACTATATCAAAATTACAATCGTGAATAGACGACTGCCATATACTCAGAATTGTAACAAGCTGTATGTTTGGAATTTTGGGCTTTAAATATACATAAAGAAATATGAAGTGTGTGCTAGGTTATAAATGCATGAGTATATCCAATGATGAAACAGAGAATGGGGGATATGCTCACTTTGGGGAAGCTGGATCCAGCAATTCCATCAGATAAGAGGCCATATGGAGCAGGAATGAACATCTGCTCCTACAATCAGTGATGTCCACATTGATAATAAAAATAACAGCCAAGATCCTCCAAGTATGAAAATATATTAGCATTATATCTAGGAATACCTGACACATTCTCCAAAGCAGGAATGAACCTCTGCTTGAAGAACAAAATCTACGAATTAATAAGAAATATATCTGTAAATAACCCACTAAAGCAAAATTAATTAAAATAAAGAGTGATAAATAACTCTCAACTATAAATCTTGCAATTAAAATATCAACAAAGATAAATGTGAGTGGTCACATTATAAGTTTAAACAAGCAATCACATATTACTTTATTGGCCAAAGTAAGGTCTAATACCCTTAAAAGAATCGAAGATTCAAATACCCTGCTTAATTGAAGGTCTACCTATAGATATTATATATGCATATTAAGAAATACATTATACGCTTGAAAGGTTATGATTTACACATATAATTATAATGAAACATTTATGACAACTGATCTCAGCATATCTCGGCTGACGTAAATCAATGACATATATTTGTCCCTTCAAATAAATTGGAAATTCCAGTTTTAACATTATTTTCAAAACTAATTCAACTTTTATAATTGTTTATAAAATACCTGATTTTCTTATTTGCAAAAGTAAAATCTATAATTGAAATGCATGGCAGATTATATTTCAGGAAAACAAAATCTTTGACAGGCGAGAGAGAGAGGACTTAAAAGTCTACACTTTTAATTAATTAGCTTAGTTTTAAGAAAGAAGAGAGAGCCAATTCTCAGAATTTTAAGAAATAAAATGTCTTTATAAAAATTGCCCTTCATCCCTTGATCTTTAATAACAAATCTAGCATATATGTAAGATTTAAGAATGATCACATCTAGTGATATATTCCAACATTCTCAACAAATACAGATAAATTAAAGTAAAATATTAAAGAAAATTAACAAAATAAAATAGATTATACAACTAAAAGAAAAACATCAAATACCTATAAAATGTTTTACCAGTATAAAGGAGTGCAGATTCTCATCTAAACAGTTCAAATGTTCATGCTTTTATTACTTTTATGAAGGATTTGAAAATATGGGAGAATATGAAGAGCAGCATGAGATATTCTAACAATGTGTTCACTTTGCTGAGGCAATTCATTTGGTTCGATATGGTCCTTTTCTTATATAATAATAATTGATTGAAGACAGACTGATTGTTTGGACAACATTCAGTTGAAGATGGCATAATTGATTACATGGCTACACATTTCTGAATTGATGGTATGGTAGTCAGGCAGCAGGCTAAATTCTTGATCATGACTGGAACATTGACACAGTTACATCTTGGCAGACTTCAGATGAATAGAAATTCATAAACTCCATTGGGATTCCAACACATAGTCCCTAGAGATGGTGATGGGAAAGTTTTCTACCCACTGATTAACACAGCATGGACTTCTAGCAGCCACGACTTCAATAATCTCTTAATAATAATCTTGAAGACTTTTCTCAAAAGAATAAAGAACAATATTAAGCATAAGAAAAAATAATCTTTAATGTTTTTTTCTGAGTATTTATACAACTTTAGACAAAAGACATCCAGATTAATTTTAATTAAAATATATATTTTACTGATAACAATTTTGATCAGTTTAATGACATTTAATCTTGCATCTATTCTATTAATTAGTAAAGCTGTCCAAATTCCTAATGCCTTTTGTCTACCACATCCATTAACACTTTTTACTGTTTCGTAAACTATTAAAAACATTTTTTGTAAATATAAAATATAAAGATATTACTTTCTTTACTTAAATAAGATTTCTATATCAATTATAAAAGTACTTATGTTCTATAATATTTAAATATAAGTATACTTTATATCCCTGAAGTTTAGATGTAATTATAGTGGATTTGAATCTAGACTTTCAAGCTCCCTTCAGCTATACTCCCTATCTCATACAATTGATACACTTGACTACACACGTGAAATGTGAATCAGATAAATGATCTCCAATATACATATTTCATGCTAACGCAGAACTCATTAGTTGGTCCAGATCATCATCTCTCCCATATATATATATATAAAACAAAATAAATGTCCGTAATACAATAACGAAACTTAAATATATTCCAAACAACGGTAACAAATTTATATTATAAATTGTTTACCATTGTTTGGAATATATTTAAGTTTCGTTATATATATATATAATGTTTTCACGTTTGTATGATGTAGATAAATTATTATTTTTGGGGAAAAACCATGTATTATTTTGCATTACAATCTGATATTTTGATGGACTACCAACTGCCATTATCAAGGTTAACTTTTGAAAGAACAATCGTTAGATCTCAAAGAATATTGTGACTCAGTGTGAGAAGAGAAGTGAAATTCAACTTGAAGTATTTCAACATTCACAATATGAGACTTGTCAAAATGTTTATTTCCCTCAGTTTTTTCACCTATTAATTTTAAGTTAATATTAGATAAAATGAATGGTTTCCACATAGCTAGAATACATTGTGCTTCATCAGCCCTATTTAAACAAGTAGATCTCTTTAATATTTCAATTGACTCTCTCATGGTTCTTAAATCATATCTTTGCAAATTAGCAAGTATTTTTGTATTGTCAAAATCAGGTTTGTGACCAATTTCTAAAAAATGGGAAGTAAAAACTGATGTGCTAATTTTTTGATTAAAAGCATTTCTATGTTCCTTAATTCTGATATTTATTCATCTATTAGACTGACCCACATAGCTTCTTGAGCACTGAAAACACGGAATTTCATAAACTCCTTGGTGTTCCAAAAATATTCTGTCTTTAGGTTTATATAAAAAGTCAATTTTTTTGCCAGTAGAAAAAGTAGTCTTTATATTAAAACAAGATAGTCTTCTACTGATTTTATCAGTAACCCCTTTAATATAAGGTAAAATTACTCTATTAAAAGAGGAATTGTCAACTCTATCCTCTTTTTTCTTTTTAATATTAATGTTATGTAAAGCCTTACATATGATGTTTTTTATTATAGTTATTAGAAAAAATATTTTTTGTAAGTTCTATTTCTTGAGTAAGATGTTCTTTATTAGATAAATTATAAGCTTTAATGAAAAGATTTTTTGCTACAGAAAAAATTTGTGCAGGATGATGATGAGAATTAAAATCATGATATCTGTTTGTATGGGTGGATTTTATGCAAACTGATATTGATAATGTTTCATCACATTCTTTTGCAATTAAAACATCCAGAAAAGAAAGAAATCTGTTATTTTCCACTTCCATAGTAAATTTAATATTTGGATGCCAATTATTTATAAAAACAAGAAAAGAATTTAAGGCATCAATGCCATGAGGCCATATGACAAATGTATCATTCACATATCTAAGCCAAATAAACGGTTTTTAGTAGCTGCACATAATACTTGACTTTCAAAATTATCCATGAAAAGATCAGCAATTACAGGTGACAGTGGAGATCCCATAGAAAGTCCTTTAATTTGTTTAAACTTTTGAGAATTATAAACAAAAAATGTATTTTCAAGGCAATGCTTTGCTAATGGAATAATAAAATCAGGTAAATCATTGTGTTGTGCTATTATACTTAATGCTTCTTCAACAGGAATATTAGTAAACATAGAAGAAACATCAAAACTAACCAATAAATCAGTTCCAGTTAGTTTTAAGTTTTTAATTATAGAACTTAAATTTGTCTGTCAATGATTGTAAGCATTGGGCTAAATATTGAGCCAAAGAATGTGTGGGAGAACCTATAGCACACACAATAGGTCACAATAGTATCTTGGGTTTATATATATATAATCAGTGCTCGGTTTATATTAACATAGCAAATTGTCAAATTTTAGTGGACAGGCTTCAATCTATTCCATCATCCAACTCTTCAGTTTTCCTGTATTTAAATATTACAGATTCAGCTTGCATTCTTCCCATCTCTCTTCTGTGAATTTAAATGGACAAAGGTGCTATACATGAGGGGTCCGAATGACTTGATGTCAATGTGGGCATGACAATAATATTGGCATTGTCAAGGAATTTGGGCATTCCATCATTAGATTTTCAATGGTATGGAAGGCTGAAGAGTTGCATAATGGAATAGACTGAAGCCTGCCCATTACAATCAGAAGATTTAATATAAGCAGAGCACTGATTATATATGTGTGTGGGAGAGATGATGATCTGAACCAACTGATGAGTGCTAGTTTAGCATGAAATACATATATTGGAGATCATTTATCTGTTTCACATGTGTGTAGACATGTGTAGTTGTATAAGATAGGTTGGATAGCTGAAGGGATCTTGAAAGTTTGGGTTCAAATCCCCTATAATTATGTTCTATAATTAATCTGCCTTTACTAACTAAAATGTTCAGAAATTTTAATTAGCCACATTTTAAATTAACTGTATCTTAGAACTTTCTAGAATTGGTTATACAATTGACACATTAATTATTTATTTAATCTCAGCTCTGTCTGACCCCCATCACTACACACAATATACATGACTTTAATAAATTTTTAATGAATAAAAATGTATTAATAAAATTTGAATAAATAAATTTTTCATAAAATTAAAATTATTTAATAATGAATCAAAAGTCACCAGTTAAGTTGGTATGATGCATGCATATATATATATATATATGGGGCTTGTATGTGCATATATATAGAATTTCAATATATATATATATATATATATATCTACAACCATTAAATGTCTGTATTTTAAATCATATAATAATAATCCAAACAAATATATTTAACACAGTATTCAAAATTAAATAATATATTCTTTACCAAAAGTACTTTCAATTGTTTCACTAACAATCTTTATCAACTGTTAATATATATATTTTTATTGTGCCGGACCATGAAATATCAAGTTTTTAATTCCTCTAAATAACACCCTTTTATACAATCTAAACTGTGAACACATATTTCTATAATTAACACTACCCTTTTGAATCACATCTTGCATTTTATTTTTAAACTTGTTGCTAGTTTCATTAGCAGTTTTAATAAATCATTATCTAATAAATCTAGACACTTTTCATCTAAAGAGATTAACTTTATCCCTGAAGATTTACTAATTTTATGATCATTACTACAATATTCATGAAAATTCTTCAATTCATCCATAACTCTTTTCATAAACTGACATTCATAAAATCTATTCACTCTTACCATATTATTCATCAATCTAAAATATTCTTTAGGTTCTCTCAATATTCTTCTATATAATTCAGTTCCTTTTATCACTTATTTTAACATACTCTCTATTTTCCATTTATTCCTCCCTTAGTCATTATAATGAGTTTTTTTATATACTCTTCTCATCTTTTATTAACTCATTTATTATTTAAAATATTTACTTCAACAGATAACTTGATTTCCTTTTCTAGTTATTCTGACAAAAAAATTTATTTCTTCCTAAATTATTATTTACTGACTTAACAAATGACACCTCATCATACATATTTTTATAAACTAATTCAATAAAATCTTTATTTTCTTCTACTAACTTACTACATATACTAATAAACTATTTCATGATATAAAAAATATAAAGTATCTGAACATAACACTGAAAATCTCCACCCACGATACATCTTTTTTGAAAATTATTATTCACACTTCAGAAGGATATGGAATCAAACTTCTGGCATTATAAGTTCCTTTCACACCATCTGGTGTGATTAACATAAATGCATTTTCACCTACTTTGCAAGATATTTTATATGGACCCTCATACAGACTAAGAAATTTTTTAAATTGATTTCTTTGAAGGTTGCTAACATGGGGTGTTCTAACTAAAACTAAATCATTAACTTTAAATGGATGTGGTTTATTATGGGATTTTTTTACTCTCTTTGCACCCATAATATGAAGCTTTACTTTAGCTTGATTAACATCTTCATCCCTATTAATTTGTTCCCTTACAATTGGTATAGGTGTTTTAATTAATAATGGTTCATGTCTACCATAATGTAAACGAATAGGAGTAAAACCAGTAGATTCATTATATGTACTATTAATGTAATTAATAACCTCAGGAAGTTTATGAACCCATTTTTTATGATTATCGGCTACATAAACCCTAAATAATTGACTAAGCTCCCGCATAACACGTTCAC
Organism: Epiperipatus broadwayi; assembly: GCA_028023455.1. Taxonomy (NCBI): domain Eukaryota; kingdom Metazoa; phylum Onychophora; class Udeonychophora; order Euonychophora; family Peripatidae; genus Epiperipatus; species Epiperipatus broadwayi. The sequence continues at coordinate 48,407 of JAQFVV010000959.1, read as the reverse complement.
AAGGATTAGACTGAGGGTTTCTTATGGAGCTCATAACATGTTTGAGGTTTTGATCTTGAATCCACTGATTCCACCTACCAGATATAAAAGCTGTAGCATGATCTGTAAGTATGATTTTTGGTTTCCCTACTAATGGAAATTGATAATAAGGCATGCATTTAATTACAAAATGTGCACTAGTTTTAGGCACTGGATACGCTGATACAAATTTGCTAAAAACATCATAGGTTACCAAAATAAACTTCTGTTGTTTAAATGGTGGGAGAGGCCCATAAAAATCGATCGCTAATAATTCATTAGATCGATCTGGAATAATAGGCTGCATAACACCTACATACGATTTATTACAATATTTAGACTTCAAGCAAGTAGAACATGTTTTAATTTTCCTTATTACCCATTTATACATTCCATCCCAATAAAAAATAGATTTTAAAACATACATGATCTTTGGTGCACCATAGTGACCATAACTACAATGAACATACATTATCAATTTATCAATCATAGATTTAGGTACAACTATTCTCCATGATTCCCCCTGATTTGACTTTAAATTATACATAAGTAGATTCTGGTACATCTTATACTTGCTAAAAATCCTTTTTATATATTTATTTTTACTATTTATATTATCATGATTATTTAGGATAGTCATGATTCTATTTAATTTCTGATCCTGACCTTGAATCATAGTGAAATTATTATAATCATCCACTATAGATTCATCCCTGACCACATCAACATTGCTAATAATTATATTTTGAGTATTAGGATGTTGGGACATCAGACAAATAGGGTGGCGGCTAAGAATATCAGCAGGGATATTCTGTCTCCCTTCAATATAGAGAACTCTATAATTGAATTGTTGGAGATACAAGCTCCACCTAACAAGTCTCTCATTACTGAGGTAGCTTTTATTTAAAAATTCCAAGCTCCTATGGTCGGTCAACACAATCACCTCTGAACCCAATAAAAATTGATGTAATTTCTGAAAAGCCCAGACAACAGCTAGGGTCTCCTTTTCAGTAATAGTGTAATTCAACTCAGCACCTCTTAAATGTCGGCTTAAGAAGTACAACACATGAGGTACGTGATCCTCATGGAGCTGATATAACACTACTCCCAGACCATAGTAACTACTATCTGTCTGTACATAGAATGTTTTATTAAAGTCAGGATACATTAAAATCACGTGTTTTAAAATTTTATTTTTAATTATACTAAATTCATTATCATGGTCAGCAGTCCACTTCCATTTTTCAGTTTTCCTTAATAACCGAGACAAATGTTTAGTATCTTCAGCAAAATTGTTATAAAATCTATTGTAATACTTACATAATCCAAAAAATGACTTTAATTGTTTTACTGTTTTTGGAATGGGAAAACGCTGAATAGCTGCAATCTTTTCAGGATGGGGCTGGATTCCATGTTCATTTATTAAATGACCCAGAAAAGTGATTTCTTTTGCTGCTATTGAACATTTCTCCATATTAATTTTGACATTCTTTATATGACATTCTGTAAAAAATAATTCTAAGTGTTGGAGATGCTCATGTAAATTATCAGAAGCAATAACTATATCATCCACATACATGATGATTTTTTCTTTTAATTGTTTCGAAAAAATCATGTCCAAACATCTGATCAAGCCAGCACCACTATTAATGAGACCGAAAGGCATTCGTCTGAAAACATACGACTGGCCTTGAAATCGAAATGCTGTATACTGCTGATCATTCTCATGCAGTGGTATTTGCCAATAACTAGCTGTCAGATCAAATGTAGAGAAAATTGACCTCTTGTGAAACTTAGTTAAGAGCTCATGTACAGGTGGAGGAATGTCACGCTCTGGTATAGTTACATTATTTAGCATACGAGCATCTAAACATACCCTAATACTACCATCCTTCTTCTTTACAATAACCAATGGGTTCACGTAAGGAGAAGGGCATTTTTTAATTATATCCCACTCTAGCATTTTGTCAATTTGACTCTGTACCTCATCCTTATATTGGTAAGGAATTGGGTACATCTTTTGATGGAAAGGATCATTACTCTTCAATTTTATCCTATGGGTATATCCCTTTATTATACCAGGGATTTTAGAAAATATGTTTTTAAAATTGTACATTAATTGATATAAATTTTCACCCAATTTAGAATTTATTGCATAAACATGTTCAATTTTGGCCTTTATGCTGGCATCAATTAATGTATTTTGGACGCGTAATAATTGACTAGAAAGGTTATGAAGACCATATTCAAAATTAAGCCTTTCTTTTTTACAAATAAAAATTTTATTATAAAAATCAATTTGACATTTATTTAAAATCATGAAGTCAGCTCCTATTATGGCTTCATGTATTAACCCAGGCATAATAAGGAAAACATGCCCAAACTCTGTATTATTTATTTTGAAGGTAATCCAGACTTGTTTATTTGATAACTTTGTCCTCTTTCCATTTGCTAAAGTTACTTGTATTTGCTTTACTGGCAATGAAGGTATATCCCTTTCTGTACTCACCAGATTTTGATATGTTGACTCTGACAATATGGAAGCTTGACTTCCAGAGTCAATTAATGCTTCAATTCTGATATTGTTTATGTATAAAATTACAATAGGACATTGATAAGTTATAGGTGGTTCACCTATAGTAAATGGCTCTAAAAAATCAATATCAAGATCTAAAGTATTAAGCATCCACATCTGATCGTTCCCCATTTTGTTAGCACTGGGTCCTTACAAAGAGGAACTGACATACAAAGACCTTTTTAGTTTAATTTCTTATTACTAGCTTTATTAGTTGTCTTTTTAATATTGTGGTCACACCACTAGTAGAAGGCTGATTACTTTGATTATCATTTCTATTCCTAACTGTATCGAATCTAACAAATTTTCTTAAGTATGGAGACCTCTTATCTCCATCTCTGTATTCATATCTCCTTTTAAACCCTGCAGAAGATCTCATACCAATATTGACATTAACATTGGATAAAGGATAATTATTTCTCTCTTTATTTAACTTAAATCTATTGTCTATAGATATCTCAGCTACCTCAAGAGCATCTAACACCTCTGAAACCTCTGCTATCGAATAACGATCAGCAGCTATCAGTAACTGTTCGACATTTTTAGGCAAATTATGTCTTACTATTCTCACAATCTGTCCTTCTGATAATGGACAAGCAGTTAATGTTTTCAACCTAACAGCCTGATTTCTAAAAAAACTTGTATAACTACCTTTGCTGATATGGTATTTTTCCTGGGTAATTTGGTATCTAATACTATCTTGCTTATCAGAGTTCCAAAAACTTCCTATAATAAGACATTTAAAATCGCCGTAAGTTACTGGTTTTTCAAAAAGTGATTGCCACCAATCTTTGGCAATTCCATATAAATGGTTACTACAAACTGCTACTTTTTCTTTCTCTGATAATGAACATATGGAAAATAATTCATCTAAATTATTCAAGAACTCTGAGGGATTTTCTATATACTCTCCCTTGAATGGCTTAATTTTCATAAACCGTAAGGCCATCGAATTATTTGCACTTCCCTCATAATTAACTATTTCTCTAACCGGTCTACTATCAATTTCTTTAACAACAGTGTGTTCTAATTGATTACTATCACCTTTCTTTACAGATTCTACTTTGTTTATTAGTGATAAATTAATATAATCTTCATATGTCTTATCAACTACTTTCTCTTTTACTAATTCTGTCCTTGTATCATTTACATTTTTCATCTCTATCTGGTTACACATCTGTTGAAATTTTCCCTCAAAATCAATCTGTTCAAGCACTTGTTTAACATACACTTTCTGCTCCTTTCTAAATTCGTCTAAATTTTTATCTAACATTTCCTTGTACTTATCACTATTTTGTTCTAATATACCCGCTTGCTCTTTTATGTCATTTTTCATACGTTTCAAATTCTCACCTACCCTTGATCGATATTTATGTTCATCGATTCTTTTAATATCTAGATCCTTAAATTTTTCTATTAGTTCCTTTTCTATCTCATCCTTTATATCTATTTTAGTCTGAACTATTGTACTTCTAACACTTCTAATGTCCTCACTAACATTATCAATATGGCTTTTAACTCCACAAATCTCATTGTCAACCTTCAATTTATAACTATCAATTTTTAAAGCTAAATCACTATTATTTATTCTACACTGATTAATAGATTCTTCTATTTGACCTTTCAAATTCTTAATAGTATTTTCCGAAAATTCACAAAATCTTCTTTCCAATAATTCCTGATTCTTATCATCAATCTGTATAACTTCTATCTTTAAAGATTCAATTACTTCCTCATTCTTACTAAACTTTAAATCAAGATTATCAAATTTATCTTCCACTTCTTTTTTAAAATTCTTTACAATTTCAGAATTATCATCAATCTTTTTATTTATATTATCTATACAAAATCTGATTTCTTCTCTGTCTTTATTTAAGTCTTCTTTAACTTCTCTAATATTTTCCTCAAGAGATTCTACTTTTATATTATTTTTATTTATATCCTCTCTAAGAGAATCTAACTTCATATTCATTTTGCTACTCTCCTCTTTCATATCTTCTTTAAAAGCTTTCATATCTTCTCTAAAAGAATCAACAATACCTTGACTCATTAATTCAAAACGCTTCATGAAATCAAACATCGAGAAATTCTCTATATTTTTCTCAGTTTTTATTACTTCTTTCTCTACTGTTTTAAAAATTATCTCTTCCTCCTCCTCTATTTCACTATCCATATTTTGAGTATTTTCTACTATTGTCTCAAAATCTACTAATTTCTCCACTTCTTTTCTCTCCTCACAACTATTATCCTCAACAATAAAATTAGACATCTCAACTTCTAAATTTTTATCCCAGTTATTCATTTCTATATTTTTTAAAATTCAGTTCTAGTAGTATGCAGTACTTATTATCAATATTTTCAAAAAATAATTCCCTACCAACCTCTCCATCTCCACTCAATTCACTTCTACAATTAATCATAAAATATCATCTTTTAAAACTCTACACTATTTATTATTAACCAATTATATAACTACAACTAACAAAATTGTGTCATGTCATTAATTTTCACACCTATGATCCACAGACAATTTGCACATAATATATTATATTCAATGTACATTTAAAATATCTTAAGAATTGACATGGTCATATTACAAAATAATTATTTGCCACATTTCATAATTTACATATTTATTTACTTATTAATTTTAAAATAACCTAGTACTTAATTTTTAAATAATCATATTATAGATACCATATGAAACTATAATAACTTTAATAATAAGATTTTTATCTTAATATTATAATTAACATCTAACCAATTATAACTACTATTATAGAAATACTACACTACTTATATTTAATAAAATATACTAATCATTAATTCCTAAATTATACATTTTAACCTATACACTATTTTTTACTAACAAATCTATAACTATCACTCTATTCCCCTAACATATATCAAGCCCTAAAAATTGTGCACCAAAATCCTTAACTAAATATCTAAGCCTACTACGTTTGGGCGCCAAAATCCTTACTACCGTTTGTACCCTCACTTCCAGAAATATATAATATAACTTAAAATATGACTAGCTCAATTAAATCGTTATGCTCGGCTAAAATATGTATAACTATTATTAATATATTTTTATAATACTATATCTTATCAGATTTAGCACAACTAACAGAAAATTAATATGGTTCAATATCATGCACTAATTAAATAAGTATTTATTAAATCATGAGACTATGAAGTGAAGTTACAAGTGGTAATATGAATTTACATTGAGCCCATGTCTTCAAAGACATAATCTCAATGGCATAAGAATACTATTACCTCTTTATTATCTCACTAATACATCTATAGCACTCCTATGTCTTTTATAAAATTAACTAACTTCAATAATAGCAATAAATAAATCTCAATCTTTTATCAAAGAAATATAACTAAATAATCTCAGGTTCTTTTAATTATCTTAAAGTAATAATACTTCTTGCAGATAGGCATGATAAGGGATTTAATATCAAACCTAACTACACCTAACTTATAATAATAATAAATAACTAATAATAACAATTTCCAATGTATAAGTTAGCCTTGTCTATTTTATTATACTACTAATCATTAAGAAAACAAGTAAATCATCTACATGTCTTTCATCTTCATATAGTATCTTAATTGAGAATATAATAAATCTTATAATCTAATAATATGTGGCAATAAATAATATTATACTCTTATATTGTGTATTATAATTATTTCATGACCATTATAACATAATATGTTAATGTTAATGAATTTTTATAAATTATATTAAGAAAATACTGTATTTTTTTAAAAAAAAAATAATAATAATTTAATTCATATTGTGCAAATATTATGTTTTATTCAAATTATCTGTTGTCAAATGCTGTGGTGCAAAATAATGAATTCGACACACTTTTAAAACAACTTAAACAAATTTATTTACATCAACTTTAATAAACAACTTATATACATTATTTACATTACAAGTGGAAATCAAAAAAAAATAAAATAAGAAAAATAATAATAATACAAGATTCTTACATTGTTGTTATTTCTATAATCCAAAATAAATAATCCATACATTTCTTAAATGTTTTATTAGTAACATGTAATTGAGTCTATGAACTTATATTTTACTAGATATCATTTATAATCACTTAGTACAATAGAAGGCTTTTATGTAAAATATCACTTATGTAGCACATGTAAAATAAACAAACTTTAATAATTAAAATGCTACTCCATTTAAGTATTCTAGCTATTTCTATTATAATGTAACTATTATGTATTACATTTATTATTAGCATTAAATAAATATCAACTAATGTATAGATTGATATAACTTTGTAACATTATGTGACTTTTATTGATTACATAATTATTTACTTCATTCTGATGTAATTTCATAATATATGTCTTACCAAAATATGCAATACATATATGTTCTTTTCTTAAAATAATATTTTTAAAATTATTTAACAATTTTGTAAAGACGAAATTTTTTATTTATAAATTACCAATTTTTATAAAGTTATTATATTAAAATAAAATTCTATGATTCTTTTCCATTTAAACTACTATTCTTCTCTACTTGTTATTCCTATTCCCTCTTAATAAATCTTATCTTCAAGTATCACTCTAATCTTATTTAACTTCAGTATTAGCTTACCAATTTTTTTTTAAAAAATGACTATCCAAACTCTCTTATATCTCATCATCTATATATGATAAACTCTTCAAACAAAATATAAATTTCTATATAAAATTAATTTAACTTGTCTAATAAAAAAAAAATATAGATATATTTTTTTTTTACTTCTTACTAACTTGAAAATAAATATAAATGACTCATACTAATATAATAAATCAAATTCCTAATATTGTAACAGAAAAACATTAAAGTGTATTCATAAAAGAATCATATAATTATTTCTGGATAACTCTTATTATGTTGTAATAAATTTATATTGTAAAATAAAGTATGCATATTAAAATAAAACTATTATTGATAATATTATGCGTGTATGTTCTTTAAATATTTATACATTCACTCAACAATCAAATAATATTTGGTTTATCTAAAGAAAACAAAGCAAAATACATTAAATTATTAATATTATATAATTATTACCACAAATGATACTCCAACTTATAATCAGCCAAACGATGTCCTCCAGGATTATAGTTTTACAAAAATAATATCACATTTATACTCAACAATTATTCTTAAAATATTACGTGTTGTAAAATTATATAAAAAATAAACTTTAGGAAATTAAGTGTTATATTAATATGTAGTTACTTTTAAAATGTACCTCTCTTATCTCTAATAGATCAATAAATAATTAAATATCTATGTTAGTTAAGAAAACAAAATATGTTACATAAAATCCAACGGTGTCTTCTTTCCACCTACAATTGTTCTTTTTTCCTAGGCACAAAATTTTACCAACATCACATCCTTTTCCGGTACATCACGTGTTTAAACAGTTTTTATGAAATAAATAGAAAACGTTTTTTTTTTAAAAAATAAGATAAAATAAGTTCCACCATAAAGAAAAAAATAATAATAATAATTAAAACAATTTATAGGATCCGGATTTATTTAAAAGTTATTATCTTCCTAGGATTAATCAATAGTTAAATGTTTAATTTAAGTTTTTATAAAAATTGATTTGGATATCCTCCTATACTTCTGTGCGCATTTCTTTAAATATTCAGCAAAACATTTTCTAAAATTTTTTTATATAACCAGCATATAGAATTTAAATATTATAACGTTTATTTTTTTTTTATATAGGTATTTACTTATCAATTAATTTTCCGATTTATCTGCCTTTTAAAATTATCGAAATTTAGTCTTTTAAACAACAAAGACTTAATAAGGCAAGTATTTCTGCAATTATTATTAACTTCCATATCTTTACCAAAAGATATATTAAAATATGTAATTTAAAAATACTTTCTTCATAAAGAAGTATTTACCTTTCTTTAACATATTTGTTTATAAGAAATCAATTATAATCAACTTTGAAATTCATATAATGTCCACTATATTATTTTTATCCAACTAGTAATTCTCCTAGTTAATCCAGCGTTCACTATATTTTTAATATAAAGCTTCCAACACATTTTATCACTATACAATATTTTCATGATTATTTGATAGTAAAATTGAGCTTTGATAGAGACGATCAATAGGGAACTATAAATAAATTAGCACTCCATATTAAACGGTAAACTTTTATAAAATTATTTAAAACTACTCTCTTATAAATTAAGAAACTATTACGAGAGCGTCTATAATTTTTTACTTAGCTATATTTAATAGCACACTTCACTTAAAAGAAATTACAATCACCCCCTGAACAATTGAACCTCGGTTTTTATACCGGAAGAAATTACCCACTTGATTGGTAAATTAAACAATCACCTTGCTAGCCTATTTACATATCTTACCAACAATACAAAATTAAAAAATAAATATTGACTTATTTAATATTTATTATTTATTACATTACTTAATTCTTAAATTAATTTTTATCATTTATTTAAATCCATTAAACATTTTTTAAAAAGATATGTTTTACTTTATTTCACTTTTAACTTTTATAAGACTATTTTTCTAAACAAACTAAGTCTATTTTTATTCATTATATTTTTTAAACAGTATTTTAAAAATCAGATTTAATATTTCACACTAATTATTTTTATTTTTATCTCGTGATAGCCAATATAATATTTATAAATTTTATAATAGAATTTTAAAACAGTTTTGCAACTTTACTAAAAAAAACTTGCAAGCATGTGTACATATGTCTATCTGTCACCTGATTGACAACACAGACATAAACGCTTGTAATTATCTAAAAATAAACTAACAATTCAATTTTATAAAATAAATATTTTTTAAAAACAAATAATATACTATAACAATTTTAAAATAATAATTCGATATTATAAAATCAAATATTAATCTTCTATTATATACTTTTAATAACAAAAATATTTATATTCACTTACTAAATATTAATCTTTATCAACAATAAATATATATGCATTTAATTTTAACTTGTATTTTTTTAAACTTTTAGCTTTAAACATTTATTTACAAAACTTATTAATGCAGTATTGATCATGGCCAGTTTTCCCAACCATATAATATTATCATTTTTTTTATTGAAACGTCTCTCTCAAATATTAGCACAACTTCACATATCAAATATTCATAGTTTACTTTAATTAAACTTTTGAAAGATTATTATAAATAAAATCACCATCATATAGCTGTAATATATTTAAAATTTAAAATTTTTTTAATAAATTGATATAACAATTTATGGAGACCCATACAAAAGGGCACAATATATATATATATATATATATATATATATATATATATATATATATATATATATATATATGAAAAACAAGTTATTCATGTAACTTGCTATCATTTGTTATTTATGATCAATAGATGGCGTTTTTACCAAAACCACCGAAACAAGTGTAAAATTTGTTTACATAAACGACAAAAGAGTGAGAAATAACTATCTCTTTCATTTGCTCACCCTCAGATCAGCTTATTTCAAGCTGGTTTGCTCTCATCAGTGAAGGATAGAGTTAGAAACTAGATCTAAACACTGACTCTCAAGTATTTATGCAAAACATTTCTATCAGTTTGCAAGCTTGAATTTTTCAGACCGGTAAAGTCTTCAACCTCAGCCTAACAAACCAGATATCTATATGGGTCTGATCTCAGTTCAGTTTACCACATAGTCAAAGTCTCTGCAATATATATCATTGCAAGAAAACTTTAAAGGTACATTTATGAAAAACAAAAACAAGTTAGTCATGTAACTTGCTACCACTTGTTATTATGATCAAAAGATGGCGTTTTTACCAAAACCACCAAAATAAGTGTAAAATTTGTTTACATAAACGACAAAAGAATCAGAATTAACTATCTCCTTCATTTTCTCACTTTCATATATATATATATATATATATATATATATATATATATATATATATATAAAGGAGAGATAATATTTCTTTGTAAATTGCATGGTCATATCCCTTGAGAGAGAGTATTCTTTTTCTTGAGATGATGCATAGAGGTTATAGTAAATGAACCATTCAAAGATATAATTATTGCAATTTTTAAATTTGATGCCTATCAATACCTTTAACAGCTGCCTACCAGAATCATGTGCATTTCATGCTCAATGAGCAGTGTTAGAGGCAGCGACTGGTACACAATATATATATATATTATAACATTTTTTTTTTTGCTGGGCCTCTACACGCTAATATAAACTGTGCGCGAGTTGATCAAGTTATGTCAAAAAAAGAAGAAAGTTGTATTTCTATTTCTAAGAACATAACTACATTTCCTGATCAACTCAGCCTAATAATTGTTGTGAATTATGCTATTGACAAAATCAGCTTTTAATTTATTTGTATGGGCACCAGGATTCATAAGAACCCGCTGAAATCGTCATATAACATATTGCAAATTAAAAGGAAGAATGTTTTCTAAATGAATCGGTATTGCATCATACCGTAACAAAAATTATTTTTTGAGATTATTATCCCTGGAGCTTATTCAAACATATTGGCAAAGGTAAATTACATTTTAAATCGTATTAAACTAATAATCAATTTAATAATAAAAAATAATAACTATTATTAATAACGTACAAAGGAAAATTGGTATTAGAAATAATTTTATTCTAATAGATTAAAAAATGGTATCAAATAAATTGGAGAGAACACACATTAATTCAGATGTGAAATATTAATAAAATAAAGCAATTAACATAAGTAATTAAAAGTTCTTGGATACACAAGAGTGTCTTGATTAATTAAATGAAAGTCTATATCGGGTCCTGTTATAAGCTTATTTTTATGAATAGTTTATAAAATAGTTAAATTTGTCACAATCAGGATAATGAAGCATAACTTACAGGTAAATTTATTGGGAAAGTAGTAGATAACTATGTATAGTTTTTTTGTATAGAATGAGCTCGGCCTTTGGGTTATTAATTGATCTTGTGGTCCATTCTCCTAGTCGGTCACAAAGGCTTTTCTGGTGTACATCTTCAGGCACGATGTCCGCAGAAGCTCCAGTTCACTCTGTCTTGCCGAATTACTTCAGTGTAGAGTGATCCTGGATATATTATTGTTATTCAGGACCAACTAGAGAAACAAACAAAACACACATTCTTCAAACTGGCTTCTGCCTTTTATACTAGAGGCCTAGTTTTCAGACTTCTGCACATGCTATTATCATGGCATTTTTTTGGTTCATAATCTTGAAGATTCTTCATAAAATTTACATTATAAAGTTCTCTTTTTTCATCATTTTTCGGCCATCTTTAATTAGCCAAAATATTTTCTTTTAGCTTATCTTTTTACTTGCTTTGGGAATTCTTTTGTTCTCTCCAATTCTACTTTTATTTCTAATTACCAAAAAAAAAATACCAAAGAATAATTTAACTCTCATTGTACATTTTTTTTAAAAAAAAATAAAATAAATTATAGTAAAAAAAAAAAAATCTAAATTTACTTCTATTTTTTAGCTCTTACGAAATGCCAATATATTTGCAGTCTATATTCTGACCTTGAAATTCTGCATATCTTCACTTCCGGATAATATATGGTATAAAACGGGTTCTATCTCAGTTATTAGTTATTAACTAAAATATTCAGTATTAAAATTAAAATGTTTCACTAGCTTAAATTTAAAATACGTATAAGGTTCAGTTTATAAAATGAATTAAATAAATATTTAATATTTTCATGAGACTTGAAGTGAAAATACAGGTGACAAGATAGATTACATTAAGCCAATATCCTACAGGATACTACCTCAATGGCATAAGAACATTATCCCCCCTTATTACTATTTCAAATAACAAACTCATAGTATTCTTATGACTTTAATAACTTCTACTCACTAAGATTAAACTAATAATTAAATCTTAATCTTCTATTTAATAATAATAATCTAGCTCAAATAAAATAATCTGATGTTCATAAAATTTATTCTAAGTTAATTTTAAAATACGGTTGTAAAATATGAGAAGGGATTTTATGTCATAATCTACTACACTTAAACTCATAATAATAAATAACAATAATAATATTCTTCATGTAATGATATAATAAATACGTGGTAGCATTTTAATAATCTGACAAACAAAATATGTGTGGCAACTGATAGCATATAATTTAACATAATATTGTGATAACTAATTTATGACCAATAAATAATGTAAGATTATGATTATTTAATTATAATGAATACCAATAAAATATTTAAATTCTTAAATAATTATTTATTTATCTCTTTGTGTAAAACCATATATTTGTCTCAGTTATTATGCATATATCGTGTTTTCATGCAGTGATGTGGAGAAATAAATAACTCTGACACAAAATTTTTTAAATAACAAAATTTAACAAAGTTTACTACTAACAATACATAACTAAACAATTCATTTACATTATTTACAGTGGATATACTTAACCTTTTTTATTTTACAGTTTGATCTACCTGGTTATATAAAAAATGATTTATATTTCAATTATATTTTATTTAGATTTAGGACAAAATTAAAAAAAAAAAATGTTATTATTTGGTTTCTCATCATGTTTAACTTATTACAAATAAATTTATCTACTTTATTAGCAACAGCATTTTATCTCTAATATTATTAAACTATCCTATTTTAAAAATTCATATTTAGAAACATTCCATAGAAAACAAAATTTTATAATGAGTATGGATTTCTCAAAATATAAAAAAAAATCATCTTGCAAAGTCAAAGATGTTACACAAACTATTATCTAAAATTCAGTACTAGATTTTAGTATTTATCACACAATGTTTATTAATCATAATATATTCTTCTTTAAGCCTTACTTTAATATGATATAAGTTTAATCATTAATACATTTCTGTTAATTAATAAACAAAAATATACTATGCATATTGTTTACATAATCTACTTTGTACTTTTGTATTTTAAAAAAATATGCAATACTTATTTTCTCTTAAAAAAATATACTAAAGCATTTAAAATTATTGTCACTTAAAAATATCTTTGTTTAGATACCTTATTTTAAAAAATTTTATATTTCATTTCCGAAATAAAATTCAAAATATATTTTATGATTCTTTTCTTTCCCTAGGACACTTTGGATCTTCAATTTTAAGTTATAACATTCTGCTCCTTATAAGCAACTAAACTAATCTTATCCAAAAACGATAGCACAACCTTAGTTCTAAATTATTTATCATTTCTTTTAAAATATCTTACCAAACGATGCAGTTACATGAAATAAAGATAGCGAAAACAGATGCATAGGATTAAGGAAGAAAGTTAGGGTATTATTCTTAACATATCTCAAAATCATGGCACAGTGCGAAGAGGTAGGACATTTATCTGCCTAATACCCTCTAGTACAGGGACGATGTTAAAGCTATTTCTTCAGCTTTATTAGAACATCAAATATTTAAAGTAATATAAACACTGTCCAAATAAAATATGTATCAGTCATAGGGCTATGTTAACTATGCTGATAACCACATAAAGACTAAATATTATTCTCATTCCTTATAACATCCTATTTTAAATATACATCATCTTGGTTTCCTGCTAACTATAGTACTTCCAAGCCACTATCTCAATATTATTTCTCAAGATTTTTCTACATCTTACATCGATAAAATAACTGTCTGCATTTACAAAGCAATAAATAAAATTCATTAATAGTTAAACAATTTTACGATCCCATAAGAAAAGTCTGCTTACTTCATTGCTCTGTATGTTTAATCAATATGATTTACTTAGACAATATTTGAATATCCCATATCATAAAACTTTAAAAGAATCACATAATTATTTGTTATGTTGGATTATATTACTAATAAAAAAAAATAAAAAAATTGTCGTATGCATATTTTCAAATCAATCCTATCTCATAATGTTTTTTAAAATGTTGTATAAAATGCGTTACATATAATTAAAAAAAAAAAAAACTTTTACACTTCATTCTTCCAATTTATGGATGATCTAAAGAAAACAAAAAATATACATTATAAAATTATTAATAGTTATTATTATTACCAATAACCTTTATCTAGTCATCGTGTTCAGTAGGCTTTCTTTGTCCACTTGAGCATTGCAGATATAGAAAAAAAATTCATACCCATACACTTTATATTAAAATATTTTTTTAGCTAAATTATTAGATTGTTATAATATAAGATTTTAATATTAACAAATTAATGTTTTTATGTTTTTCCTAATCTTATATAAAATTTTAGATTTAAATTAGGTTAACAAAATAAAAAGAATCAAAACTATAGTTACATATTTTTTCTTGACAATAGTTCTGATAAGTCCAAAATGCTTATTATTTTCTCTAGAGTTTTTAAAAATGTTTTCCAAGCGCGTTAAAGTTTAAAATAAAATAATTATTAATCCATTTAGTAAAATTTAGAAAATAATCTTTGGTTTTAATTTTTTAAGACGATAATATTAATTAATCCCGTGAAGCTTCTTAATCTTCTCTACCAATATTCTCTGCGTATCCGATGCATCAATCCATCTAATTTAATTTTAAATTTATTCGATAAACCCTTCAGTACTATGTTTGTATTTCCATGGATCCATTTTTTATTCATCTATGTGTTCACTTTTATCTATGTTTCCTTCTAGGTACATTTAAAACTTTCGTTTGGTATTCTATAAATCTCTTTTAAAATAAAAACTTCAAATACTTTTGAACAAATCTTTTCCAAGTACATTTTAAATAATTCGAAGAACGGATATTTTAATATCAAAACGCTTCTATAACATATTCTCCTGGGTTCTTTATTTAGTTCTGCACTCGAAAATATTTTTTAAAATGTTACCTTTAGAAAGGATATAACATTTTACTCATTTGAATCTCATGTTATATAAAATAATTCATGCAATATATAATCATCTTATTACCATTTAAAAATAAATCTTGAATAAACTTATGCATAATAATGCGTCTGCAATTTTTTTTTTTCATTAGACTCCGTATAATGTCTGAGCTGTGGTTTTTATGTATCAAAACAGTTCTTCGGTTAAATATCAATAAAGCTGTATCAATAAATATTTCAAATATTTTTAGAGTATTACAATTTCTATCCATTTTGTAGTATGTCCATTTTTTTTATTGCGTAGTTTAGGTTAAACTTTTAGATAAAATACGACTGGTAAGTACTTTAAAAATTAGAAAATCATGTTGAATGAAATTATTAAAATATTTTTTTTTAGTTTATACTTTCTTTTGCAAAAATATATTTTTAAAACTATCAATTAGGTTTTTGCAGATAAAGTTTTAAGAAAGTACTAAAAAATTGACTAAAATAAAAGATTTAAAAAAGACTATCTTTTGATAGTTATAATTTACCTCTCTCCGGTTTCAATACATTTTTAATCTCCCGCTATAAGTTACAGACAATATTTATCGTCTGTAAAGATACTTATTTCTTATTGGTCAATTCTTACACCAACTTGAAAACAAATTTACAGATTTTCAATTTATAGTAGAATTATATTTGAAAAATAAAATGATGACGTAATGAACCTAAAACATTACTTAAAATATTACTTTTAAATAAATTATTATTTTATTAAAACTATTTAAACATTACATATGATAGTTAACTTAATATTTATTATTATTTGCTTTTATGATAGGCAATAATTCTATCCAATTCTATAATATAACTTTGAAAATATTTTAAACTTTGTTATTATTCAAACAAGCAGTGTATGATAGTATACATTAAAACAATCACATGATTCCAATTTAGACGATTTTCAATCTATTTCTCTGTCTAAACTAATAAAACCGATACACTTATTATATTGTATAAAATAATTATAAAAATTTGGAAGAATAATTTAGAAAATATAGAATTAGATATAATTTTCACCATCACAAAGTTTATTTTAAAAATATACTATATTAATTTTGTCTATTTAAATATGATTACAAATTTAAACATAGCATTTATTAACTATAAGTTTTAAACTATTAAAATCGAATTTATTAAATATACTTTTAATTATTTATAGTTGTGTTATTTAATATGGCCAGCTTTTACAAACGTATGCAACAATATTTAAAGCTTTATATAACTATTTGTAAATGATTTTATATATTACATATTCTCTTTAGCTTCAAATTGTACTTTAAAGATATAATTGACTTAATATAATTAATGTATTAAAAGAACATATCCTAAATTTAAAATTTTTTAGTAATTAACAGTTATGAATTATTACTGACCTATAGAAAAGGGCACAATATAAATAAATGGTACAATATCACCAGGACCAGGAAATGAGAATAAAATAGGGGTTTACACTAATTTTATTCTTAAAATTTTTAAATTCATATTTGTGTGGTTTTTTTTAGTATCGTGCTGATATATTTCGTAGATTCATTCACAAGCGATTCATTCACAAGTGACGTTCAGCTTTAACGCTCACTTTTAGGTCTAACGTGGCAGGAATGGAAAATATTTCACATTCATCTGTGTCCTTTTCGCTTAAGTATAATAATAATGATAAGAAGTCAAAGCTATAAGTACAAATGAGCATTGCTCATCGTTCTGAGTCTTACAGGCTCACGGAAACTTGGTTCAACTTGATCCACCATCCCCTTTTATTGGGATCCCTGCTAGATATAGTCTGATGGGCATATAAAGGTGGTCTTATGTTAATATACTGCATACACAGATTCAGAGCTATGTTTTTCCTCTTTTCAGTAACTGCCTACCTGGTCAAATACTTGTGACTTACGTCTACATCAGCCACAATTGTGTTTTTTTTAGGCATATCAAAAAAATATACATATATTTTTTTTCTTTCTGGAAATCATATTAAAAAAATATTACTTATATTTTAATAATCAGGGTTTAATTAGTTAGTTATTTTTTTTATAATAATTTTTTTTTTTTAAAAAGCTACTATTTATTTTCCGGCTGTGAGTTTTTTTGGGTCATTGTTGTAACGTTCTTTATCATTACAACTTATCTCAGGTTGTGGTTGTTGAATTTGTGCCAGAGTTGGATCGCCATTATAACATTTTCCTTTTTGCTGGGCCTCTACATGCTAATATAAACTGTGTGCGAGTTGATCAAGTTATGTCAAAAAGATGAAAGTTGTATTTCTAATGCTAAGAACATAACTACATTTCCTGATCAACTCAGCCTAATAATTGTTGTGAATTATGCTATTGAGAAATCAGCTTTTAATTTATTTGTATGGGTAGAAGGAACCATAGGAATCCACTGAAATCATCATATAACGTATTGCAAATTAAAAAGGTTTTCTAAACAAATTGGTATTGCATCATACTGTAAAGAAAATTATTTTTTGAGATTATTATCCCTGGAGCTTATTCAAACATATTGGCAAAGGTAAATTACGTTTTAAATCTTATTAAACTAATAATAAATATAATAATAAAAAATAATAACTATTATTAATAACATACAAATGAAAATTGGTATTAGAAATATTTTTATTCTAATAGATTAAAAAATGTTTGAAGTAAATTATTTATCAAATAAATTGGAGAGAACATACTTAATTCAGCCATGAAATATTAATAAAATAAAGCAATTAACATAAGTAATTAAAAGTTCTTGGATACACATGAGTCTCTTGATTAATTAAATGAAAGTCTATATCAGGGTCCTGTTATAAGCTTATTTTAGGAGTAGTTTATAAAATAGTTAAATTTGTCACAATCAGGATAATGAAGCATAACTTACCGGTAAATTTATTGGGTCAGTAGTAGATAACTATCCATATTTTTTTTGGGGTAGCATGAGCTCGGCCTTTGGGTTATTATTTGATCTTGTGGTCCATTCTCCTAGTCAGGCATAAAGGCTTTTCTAGTGTACATCTTCAGGCACGATGTCCTCAGAAGCTCCAGTTCACTCCAACATGCTGAATTACTTCATTGTAGAGTGATCCTGGATATATTATTGTTATCCAGGACCAACTAGAGAAACAAACAAAACAAGATGTTCTTCAAACTGGCTTCTGCCTTTTATACTAGAGGCCCAATTTTCAGACATCTGCACATGCTATTATCATGGTGTTTTTTTTATTCATAATCTTGTAGATTCTTTATAAAAGTTACGTTATAAAGTTCTCTTTTTTTATCAAGTTTTTCGGCCATCTTTAATTAGCCAAAATATTTTTCTTTTAGCTTATCTTTTTACTTGCTTTTGGAATTCTTTTGTTCTCTCCAATTCTACTTTTGTTTCTAATTATAAAAAAAAAAACGAAAGAATAATTTAACTCTCATTGTAGTTTTTTTTTTTTTTTTTTTAAAATCTAAATTTACTTTTATTTTTTAGCTCTTACCAAATGCCAATATATTTGCACCGTATATAAGGTACAATATATATATTCTAACCCTATATTATATTTTAGTTTAGTTTATTTCTTTTATTTCTAACCCAATATATAATTATTTAGTTTATTCTATTAGAAATTTATTTCTAATATTTTTATAATTAATTAGTTTATTTTATTTGAACTTGTGACACTAATTTTTCTGGTTGTTGTTAAGGCAACCAAAATAAAAGCAACATATCCATTAATTTTCCAATATGATCTAAAATACTTTTCATATAATACAATTGTACATTCAATTCTCTTAAGCTATGCCACGATTGTAATAATAACAATAATTGATCACTTATTAATTTAAAGAATAATTATAATAATATTAATCTCAGGGTTCTTTGTTTCATGTAAGGAAATGCTCGGCAGTATTGTGTTGTCGCATATGACTGGCATTCTGGTCGGCTATAGGAAACATTTATTTTTACTTAAATTCAATGTGTCTTCATCTCTCATATCAACTGCTATATTATTTAAAGAGATGATAATTCTATTCAATAATGACGTATAATTTTGAATAACACAGCCCTTTTTTTTTTTTTTAGAATCTCAGTCAGAATGATAAAAAGACAAGGGTGCTTTTCGTGTCCTTCCATCATCCATGACAACACAATAATATAACTAAGATTTATTACTTAGACAATTTAACTAAATGGGAATGTTTAGTCTTAAGTTTTCAACTCCATAAATAATTATCATTAAACTAAAATATAATGACATATTCCGATCTGCTTAACTTTATTTATCTGGTATATTAAGTTTTTAAGAATTTGGAATGATTTCCGACTCAAGAAAAGGTTTTGCAAATATTGTGCAAACACTTATATTTAGCATATAAAAACAAAAAAATGAATCTACAACAAATTTTAACAAGACTATAATTTATTATTATCACAAAAAAAAAATATATGAACATTTATTCAATAATCCCATAGTAATACAAAAATATAAAATATAACTGACATTAATCTGTATACTCTTTTGGTTATGGACTAGAGGTTACTACTTCTCCTGTATGCAATCGTATGGACTGATTAACCAAAAATACATTTCATTACCAATACATTGTTTATTAAATTTTGGTAACCTTGTAGAAGCTTTTATTCAAAATTATTGACTAACTATTTTTTTTTTTTAAATGATTAATCCCATCATATGCAATACGCAAAATATTAAATTTATTTCTAATACATTTACTTTATTTATGGTCTTTAATGGGATAACTGATTCTAATTATAGGCCAGTTATCAGAAGTTACACTTACCATCTTACATTGAACTTAATGCTAACTTAAGTTATGATACAAATTTTATTCATACGTATAATTTTAAATATGAGTATTATTTAATTACTAACCAGAATTAAATATTGCATTTGAATATTCCTTCAGTAAATAAGCGTTTTAAATTACGCAATTTTAATTACTTTCTCCATTGATTTACTTGTCAAATACTAGCAATATTTAGCAGCACAATACAGATATTGATCTTAGTTACTAACGCACTATTTATACTAAAGTGGATCTTGAGGAACTAACACCTCCAATATAACCTTTATCTTGCCCGAACTTTCAAAATTAAGCACAATAATCAACACCTTCCATGGTGGAGCTATCTTTATTTTCTCATGAGGAATATGGAATAACCACGAAGGTTTGTAAAGTAATCTACTACATTAAAATATTTTGGTGGTTTCTTGCCTCTTACTTGGGCATACAACGAACACACACCAAATACAATCCTCTCCTGGGATTTAAACGAATGAAACATACTAAATGCTAGATAAATTCTTGATCGTCCTATCTATGAGAATCGATCACTTGGGCTATAAACATACACGAACATTATATTTAAAATCTTCCTCTCATGGAAAACAAAGCTTTTGGGGAGATCATTTGTCATCCCACAAAATAAATACATTATAATTATTACCTATGCGAATATTAAGCATATACCAATGCTATGTCTGGGCAGGATAAGTAAATACACTGATTATAATAAACTTATGTTACCGTGTATACTTTGATCAACATCTGAAATCAATGGACATCATAGAATAAAAGTATAATAATTTTAATTTTAATAAAGGAACATTCAAAAATAGTTGGTAGCATACAATCTTAAACTAAATAAAGTGGATGTGTTATTTAAGAATAATTAGGAATAAATTCCTCAATTAATACAATATAAATTCGTTTCAACTTTAACAAGAAATATTTGGTTATAGCATTTTTTTTTAGTTACTTCTGATAATTTTCAATATTTATTTTACCCCTTAAATATCTAAATATTTTTTTTCTTTTACATATCTAACATACAAAATTTCTACCTACAATTGTATGTACTAATTAAAACATATTTTATAGATTTTTTTTTCTTTCGTGTTAAATATCAACTTAACCTATAATAATTATATTAAAACATACCTTTGTTATTACAAGGCTATTAAATATCACTTGACCATACAGACTTTAACCTATGTCATATAACAAAAAAAAATACATATAATTTATAACTTAGTTTTAAACAATCATTAATTAACAAGTGCATACTCTCTCATTAGAAAATGTTTTCTGTTGAGCAATTGGTCCAGGTGAAGAGCTTTATCCAGTCGTATTTCACGAAGCAAGTTTAAAAACAATAAACGCATTGTATTATTTCCGTTAAATAAAAGTTTTCTCTTATTTTGTGCGTTTAATAAATTAGGTAAAGAAACATATAGCAGAATTGAAGATTAATTCTTACTTGAATTAAACTACTACAATTTTGGGATCCATCAAAAAAAAATAGACTTCTAATATAGACGAATATTTGACTATAGACGATAAACATACACAATATTTTTTTTGTTATTGACGATATGTATACTTATTAGCTAGCTTACTTATGGACGAAAATGTGCAATTTTCCGAGAGATTATTATGATAATAACTGCAGTCAATTTACGTGTACATGAAGTTTTAATAATTCCAACTGATGTATAATAGAATATATCATTTATTTTTATCATTAAGTCACTAAGATATTTGGTTTTGTTCATATTTTAGGAATTATAAATTTTTTTAACGATAACTTCTCCGTAAGAATGCCCCTATATAACTTTTCCCATATTTACTCTGAGAAAGTTTATATATTTTTTTATATTTCTTTTAAAAAAATATACAGGTGCATAATTTAATCTTATTTATCATTGTTATTATTTCCAGACAATTCTTGGTGAATAAAACATATTTTAACGTATGTAACTACATTACTTGTAAAGGCAGACAATATTGAGAAAGAGTGCGAAAATGTTTCTAGTTGATTTTCCTTGGTTTCAAAATATTTCTTTCAATTATTTTTTTTACTTTCTATACCAAGAAAATATTAATAAATGACATAAAGTTAATAAATAATTAATCCTTTCTTGGAAATCGCTTCTTTTCCTTAATTTAGATATAATATAATTTTTCGTGACTCTTTTAGTTAATTCTGTCATTTTTAACTTTAGCGTGAGACAATAAATTTTTAAGTATAAAAGGTCTTTAAATAGGTAGATGGCAAAGAAAATCAGGATATCTTATCAAAAAATTTTAGCCACACATTATATTATTAAAATTTTACCTTGATTACATTTATTTCTGCAAAATAAAATGAAAAAAATTGAGTTACCAAATTTCAGCACTGTTCCTTCCTTGAAAACTAAAAGCAGACTATCTATTTTTTTTTTTCATTTTTTTTTATTTACTTTAGCGACCTCTTCCAGAAAAATAATCATTTGATTATAACATAAACAAAAGAAAGGAAAAACCTATTACAATCGTATAGTTTTAGTATTATTTACCTGGATTACAAAGTAATTTGACAATATAAAAAAAAATAATAAATACATTAAATTAACAATCAGTGATGTATAATTCTTTAAACATTATATTTTTTTTCTTCTTTTTTTTTCTTTTTTTTTACAAAAAGAAATTACCAGAAGTCATTGTGCTTTATGATAAGACACTCATCCACTCCCCCCTCTACCCATCCAAAATCAATTACTGTTTAGCTTTTATACCATACTAATTTGCTCTAATTATTAATATCTCAATTAAATTATTCATGTTCTCTCTTTAAAAATGACATTGAGTTATTAAATCTATTAGTTATTCACCCAAAACATGCCAAAGTGAGTGAATAGCATACTTTATTAATCAATTATTACTATTGTTATTTTATCTTTTTATTTCTTTAAAGAATAGCATTGTTTTCCTGCAGAAATAATGCCACGTAAACCAAGTGTCAATAACACTAGGTTACAATATATATATATATATATGTGTGTGTGTGTGTGTGTCACTAAATGTTATTTTAGATTTGAGGCGGTTCATTTGATTATCATAATTTGGACATTGGCATCAATGTTCATCATGTATTATGTGAATATTGAAAGTGGGTAGTGTTATAATAGATATGAACACGTAAGTAGGTAAAAAAATAGATAACAATTATATAGATAGATAGATAGATAGATAGATAGAAAGATAGATAGATAGATAGATAGATAGATAGATAGATAGATAGATAGATAGATAGATAGATAGATAGATAGATAGATAGATAGATAGATAGATAGATAGATAGATAGATAGAAAATAGATAAATAGATTGATTGATCCAACAATAGATAGATAGACAAATAGACAGATAGATAGATAGATAGATAGATAGATAGATAGATAGATAGATAGATAGATAGATAGATAGATAGATAGATAGATAGATAGATAGATAGATAGATAGATAGATAGATAGATAGATAGATAGATAGATAGATAGATAGATAGATAGATAGATAGATAGATAGATAGATAGATAGATAGATAAATAGATAGATAGACAGATAGATAGATAGATAGATTGATTGATTGATTGAGATGAATAGTTGAGGATTTAGATGTATAAAAATATTCAGGCAGAGAGATAGCAGTTAGATGAAACGATCGCTAAATAGATAGAATAGATGTATAACTTTGTTAGACAAATTGATTGATTAAAATTATTATTTTATTTATCGAATATCTTATTATTAACAGGTTTACTAATGGTTGCATTGATATTTAAATAAATCCAGATGTTAAATATTTCACGATCGCTCCATTCTTCTAGATATAATTTAAACAATTATTTTTTTTCAACCTCTGACTATATTGATATTTGTATTACATTTACATTACATGTTCTTTCTTTATCCGGCAATGTTTTAGTAATAATGTCCGTTGCAGTATTTAAAGACATGAGAACAATACCTTATATATATATATATATATATATATATATATATATATATATATATATATATATATATAGCAAATTTATCATTATCAGATTTGTGCTTAGGAGGTCTGTCTAGTCCTCATTTTGTTTACAACCTGATTTTGAATAAAAGCATGGAGTTTGGATGCGCTTTTTCATTTTGTTCTATGGTATTAGGAGGCACTGAAATTGTAATTATTTCGACACAGATTGCTTTTAATCGCTATATACTAATTTGTAAAGATGCTGCAATTTATGATAAAATATTTACTAAAAGAAATGTTACGTTAATGTTATCAGCTAGTTGGCTGTTTGGTATTTTGATGAATATTTTTACACATTTTTCTGGTTTGTTCAAAATAATATATGATGATAAATTAAAAGAATGCTTTTTAGAAATCAATAATAAAGTTATCTATTTTCTTTGTGTAAGTTCCTCTATATTGTACCCTATAGTATTTCCTACTCTCACTTTTTCATACTACAAAATATTTAAAACAATTAAATCTTCGGAGATTAAATTGATGCTGATGAATTCATCAGAAACCTTCCGCAAGAGGTCGTCTCAGAATATTAAACTGACCAAAACAATGTTTGTAATATTTATAATTTTTGTTTTTTCATTTATTGCTACTCCCATTGTATTATGTTTGAATGTTTTTTATAAACTTCCACCAATTTTTTTAAGGTCAGTTATGTTATTGATCAGTTCACACTCAATCTGTAGTCCTATTATTTACGGTATTACAAATGCAAGCTTCAAAAGTGCTTATTTAAAGATTGCAACCTGTGGTTTTAATAAAAAATAAAACGTAACAAACAAAAAACATAGAATAATAATCATGAGATATGTTGTTGAACTGAATAGTTTCATCAGAATCTTTAACAATATTATGAAATGAATAAATAAAAAAATTGTATGTATATTGTATCTAATATTTTTCTATTTCAGAGTTGAAGTTTTTTTTTAAATATTTTCAATAATAATAATAGTAATAATAACAAGTCCGATGTCACATGACTTATATATAGCTTGCACAACTGCACCTTTCTAAATTTTAATTTACTTATAAAACTTTATGTTTGATATGTAGATAAAAAAAAACATTTCTTGTAATATATATTTCTCACATACATTTACTATTCAATATTACTTTGTATAGAAAGATAGTAAAATCATTGTTTATCTATTTTAAGTAATAATCACGTATATTATGTTATCAATACTAAACATTATCTAATTAGAAGGAATTTGAACTCAGACTTTCAAGGCCATTATAGCTGCTATACCCTTAATCATACATAACTGATACATATAACCACATATAGGTAGATAAAATAAATGATCTCCAATATCTTTATTTCTTGCCGAAACAACATCTCCTACACACACATACATTTATTCTTCAGGTTATATTTGGACAGCAAATTTTCAAATTTTTATGGACAAGCCTTAAATCTCTCTATTCTTCAACTCTTCATGCTACCATTTCATCGAAAATCCTACGATGAAACATCCAACGCTCTTATTGATGCCAAATTTATGTTGAATTTTAAGTTTACGGTCCCCCGTGTGAAGGGTCAGAGTGGCTCAAATTCAGCAGTGATATAATAATAATATTGGAATCATTAGGGGGTTTGATAGTTTTATCACCGGAATTTTAATGATATGTATAGCTGATGTGTTGGTGTGTGGAGATATTTGAAGCTTGTCCGTTAATGATTGAAAGTTTGTTGTCTTAATATAAACTGAGGATCGATTGTATGTGTGGGAGATGGCGATCTGGCCAACCTATGAGTGCTGGATCGGCGCAAAATACATATATCAAATAACATGTTCCTTTTCCACATGTATGTGGTCATGTGTATCTAAAACATCACTGCAAATAACTATTATGGCATATTCATAATTTACCATAAATAATATAAAAGACAATTTATATCATTATTTAATAGTTATTAGAATCAGCCTACTATCAGATCATATACTTGAAGAAAACAAATGATACTTTGTTGGAAGGATTATCTCACTAAATTATTATTAACAAGGCAACAAGAGTAGACAATTTCAGGGGTTTTAAACTAAACTTTTGTGCAAGATAAAAGTTTATGTTGCCTACTAAACGATTGCTTGTGATGAATAAACAAGTAAGCGACATCTTGGCTGACCATAGACAACTATCTTATGTTCAATCATAGCATAATAAAAAAAAATATATCAGTTTAAAAATTTTATTATTTAATCTAAATTTAAACCAATTATGGCCTATTACCCAAGACTTCACTCAAGTTGGGAAAAGGACAGGGGTACTTTTTATGCCTTTCCACATACAGACAACCTACTAATGTCATTAAAAGCAGATGGATTTTAAAAGTTTAGAAATATGCAAGATAATGTAAGATAATGTGCAGCCTTTAAAATAAATAGTAAATACTCGTCTGAAATTCTTCATCTCACATTGCATAGTCTTCAGTCTGAGGAAATAATAATAATAATAACTTGAAAATCAATTTTAAAATGAGTATTTAATTAAGGATCTCTAATTATGTGATTATCTGTTACTATAATTCAATCTGAGAATCACCAAGATTGGCATGGCTCTATATAATTTAAACTAGTATAAAAATATATTTCGTATACTTTATGAAATTTTTCGTGAACCTTTGGAACTTAAAACAATATTTCATATAAAAGAAAACAAACCGAAATGAAATTTTTTAAATAATAATAAATTTTGTTAATTAATAGCAATAATAAATAAATATTTACAAAAATATACTGGAACAAACATTTCCAAGATAGAGCTGGTATCTTCTAAACACTTTGACTATCAAATATTGTTTTGACTTATAGAAATTATAAGATTTTTTTTGACTAAAGCTACTGATTTTTTTTTTTAACTTTTTATCTTAAAATGTTTATTTTAATAAACACAAATAAATAAATAAATGCAAGAGTAAACAGAGGCTATTTTTCATTTAATTCTATCCAAATAATCAAATAATTCAAGATTCTAAATATTTTTATTTTAATTATAATGGTAAGAGTTTAACAAACATAACTTTAAGTTTAATTGTCACATTTCGTGATACTGTGGTGTTCTTTAATAAACAGAATAATACACTAATAGATTTATATTATAGACTATGAGCTAAGCAAATCCTAAGCTGGCACTAACATATACAGCATATATGTTATAATTATCATTAACTACACTGACCCTATTAATATTATAGCTAGTGATGTAGTTAAGTAAACCTAAGCTAACTGTAAATTAAATTAGATGCATGGGCCACTCATCAGAGGTCATTTATACACATATTTCAATAAATTCTATCAACATAAAATTATTAAACCAAATGTTTTAAAATTAGAATTTAAAAAACTTACAATTCCAGCGGTGAAAAACTCTGGATGAACATATTAAACTTAGTTTGTGTGAATTACTACTTAATACCATATGCATAATATACATACTTAAAAATAAAAGTAAATTATTTTGGTTGGTTTGTGAATGACAAAACTATCATAACTACACAATTCAGACAATGATATACCTTTAAGCATAAAAAATACCTAAATACAACCTGAAGAAGCAAAGTTCCTCAAACAAACACATATTGTCATAACATATCTAAAACAAATGCAACATCACCTACTGTGGAAGAAATAGGATTAATACATAATGTGTGATAGGCAAAAATAAATACATATATGCTCCACAGAGCTGAACAACTTCCTAATAATTTGGTGCCTTCCAAAAATATCTGTCTTTGAGGCAGAAAAAAGGATGCCTGAACCTTGTCTCAGTGCACCATAAACAGAAAAGACACACCAGGAAAGTATGATTTCCTTAATGAAATTGAAATACTTTCAAAACATGCGATTACAAACACTAAAAATACAAATATCTGATACACAACAATCTTCAATGGTAATGGACACTATCATCTCATGGAAATGCAAAACATAAGGATGGAGAACCTTGTCTAAACCACCAGGCATACTAATAATAATCACTAAAGCCTTGCTCTATGAGGCCAACAAATACTAACTAACATGATATAAACATCACTTTAACTGACTAAGTTATCAATAAGAATTTTAAAATACAATGCATATAATCAATGTCAGAACCACCAATGCAAACTATGTCAACCGACTATATAAGAAATACTTAAAAAAATAAATGCATACAAAAATTATAGGCGAAGGTACAACGAACACATAATAAAATATTAAAATATAGTAGCTAGTGGACATTTAAAAGATTGTGAATTAAGTGCAAGAAAATTAATTCTCAATGTGTATATAAAAATATTTGCCGTTATTATTAAGGTAGCATTTATAAAACAAATAATGGAAAAACCCTCTGATAAACCTCTTTGTCTGATTTACATAAAACTGAGTGAAATATCATACAATTAAATTAGCTAAGAATGAGATATTAACATCTCCAGGGATAAAAAAATTTAAATATATGTTAATTTGTGAAATGATTATCAAATATAATAATACTAATATTACCTGAGAATGATAAAAAGTCTACTCATATTAATAAACCCATTAAAACTAAAATTATATAAATTAAATTACCTGACATATTTATACCATTGAGAAAAGTCATAGAAAGGACAAATGAATATGAGTTGTCATTATGTTTTGGATTTATAGATTATGAAAAGGTATTTGATTCTATACACATTTCTTCAGTGATTAAAGCATTGGATCATCAAGGTATAGATCCAGGATAGTGTCATATTTTAAAGAATATTTATAAAATGCAACAGCAACAATTAGACTACATAATGATACTGGAATAATCAACATTGAGAAAGGTGTAAGACAAGGTGACTCCATATCTCCAAAATTCTTTACAGCAGTGCTGCAAGAGGTATTTTGTGGATTAAAATGGGAAATTTAAAGGAGTGAATGTAAATGGAGAGTATTTAAGTCATTTAGATTTCTCAGATGATGTAGTTGTTTTTGCAAATAATGCTTCAGAGCTGCAGGAAATGTTGCAGGAGTTAGCAGATGAAAGTAGAAAAGTAGGACTAAAAATACATGTTAAAAAGACTAAAGTAATGTTTAATCGATTTACTCAAAATATGAAAATAAAGATTGATTATGAAGAATTAGAAGAAGTTAACAGTTACAAATACCTTGGTCAGATTATTAATATAGATGGAAACATAATGGAGGAAATTACTCATAGAATTAAACTTGTTTGGGGTGCTTTTGGTAGAAATAACTTGATACTAAAAGGAAATATGCCTATGTGTTTGAAAAGGATGGTTTTTAACAAATGTGTTTTACCAGTTCTTACTTATGGATCTGAGACTTGGACACTTAATAGAAGAGCAATACAGAGATTTCAGACCACTCAAAGGAGTATGGAGAGATGTATGTTGGGAGTAACAAGAAGAGATCCTAAACGCAATGTATGGGTACGACAACAAACAGGTGTTACTGACCTTATTGAAAAAATTAAAAGATTGAAATCCAGTTGGGCTGGACATATTGCTAGAAGAGATGATAATAGATGGACAATTGAAATTTTAAACTGGTTTCCAAGAGATTGTAAAAGACCCAGAAAGAGACCACATGTGAGATGGATGGATGAAATAAGAAAATGTGCAGGGGTTTTGTGGAAAAGAGAAGCTAAAGATCGGAGAAGATGGATTAAATTTGGAAAGACCTTCATCCTGCAGTCGATTGATAATGGTTGATGATGATGATGATGATGATGATGATGATGATGATGATGATGATGATTGCATATATTTATAAAGTAAATATTGCATAAAATATTTTCCGCTTTTCTTTTTTTTTTTTTCAAACCAATAAAAAAAAATACAATAACTTTAATTCATATTTTCAGCTTTAACCCTATTGGCTTTTCTGATAAATACATGTATATTATTCATTGAATATTATTTATTTGACAACCCAAAGCTTCTGGTCAAAACATTTAATTTAAACATGGCAAAGATTTCCAATTGAAACATTTATTAGTTCTTTAAAGTTAACGCAGTTTCTTTTTTAAAATCTACTCGTATACAATATGTTTAAAGATGCTTCTAAATAATTTTTCTGTACTTTTTTTAAAATAAGAGTGGGAGCATTTTATAAATAGAAAATTCCATCTGTTCAATGAGTTAAAATAAACTATCATAATATTACGTCTAGGTATAAGCACATATTTTTTAGTTCATCATAACTATACTTTAACATTTAACGGATAAAAGTTCGTCCTTAAATAATTGCAATGCAAAACATTTTTATAAAACTATTTTAGATTCAGGTAATTAACATAACAAGTAATATCTTTTAATTGATACAAGGCATTATTAATATAATATTGGAATTTGGAATCATCTATAAATGAAATTATAACAATGATATCGAAGCTTTTAAGAATCTATATTTAAATCACTACACACGTTTCTTTTTAAGCTTTCCTCCTTTAAGTTTTATTCTACTTAAATAATAACTGAGTAAAGTTAGACTAGAAAGTTCAGTGCAGTAACAGTCATTTAGCCATAAATATAATAATTGCATAAGTTTTAAATTCATTTCACAGAAGATATAATTTTTGGGGTTGGTTGAAAAGATAGCATGAATAAAATTTCATTTTAACATTTTTACAATAGCTTTTAAATGAGTTAACTGAAAGAAAATGATATGAAAATGGGTTACCTATTTTTTTAGAAGACATTCATTGCAGTATTGAAATAAATAAGTATATAATTTACTTTTGTTATAATTATAAATTTATTAAATGCACATTGATTATGTAAGTAATATTTACTAAGGCTATAATCTCAAGAATATGCGTGTAAAATGCGATAGTAGGGACCTCTATAGGTGTTTAACCACAAGCTTATGCTATGGAAGGGTTCCCCTCTTTTCTTCCATAGTGTAAGCTTGTGGTTAAACACCTGTAGAGGTCCATACTCTCGCATTTTATACGCATATTCTCGAGGTTATAGCCTCAGTAAATATTACTTAATACTTTTATTAGAAAATAATAAACTTTAAAAATAATTACAACTTATTTGGGGAGAAGAAAGATTTCAAAAAAACTTCAGGACTCAGCCCTTCAACAATATACAATAACAACACACAAACGTTTCTATTTATATACATATTCTTTCTATCTTCTCTCAAAATTTTCATGTCAATTTCGTTTAATACAACCAAGGAATATCCCTTATTTTTTAACTGTAATTCTTTTTTAAAATCAGCTGGAAAATTAATCGATTGATAAATGATGTCAGTTTGATCTAAATGTTCAAATATCACATGGGTTAATGACTTTAAATCAAAAGCTAATAATTAGTTTTTTTTTTCTTATGTAATATTTGAAAAAATGTATTACATAAAATAAAAATAAAAAACTGATATAAAATTAAAACTAATTTTATTTACCAAAGACTTTTTAAGTATTTAATTAAAATGATTTTATTTATTCATTTATTTTCTTGTTTTTTTAATATTATAGCTAATTATTTATCCATTTTCTTTTTACATTTTTATGCATGCATATACACACACACAAGGCTGACCCCAACCTGACCTCCACTAGTTAATTATAACTTTTTAATGACTACAAATAACAACTATTGAAGAAAATTATATTAGAAATAACCTTTAACAACTTAAGGCTAATTTACTTTAACGATTAAATTATTACTTGACTGCTTTAATAAAACTAAAGATTAATTTTAAATCAATTTTACATAGTTTATTCTATTTATAATATTAGTTCAATTATTACATTAAGCTAGAAATAAATACAACAAAAGTTATATTATGGCACATTTAACATTATCTATTATTATTTTAAATACTATCTTAAATATTTATTATGAAAAAAATGATATCTTACATCTCAAACAAACTAATTGCAAAGATGTGACTTACTTTGCACATATAATTATATAAAATTTACTAAATATCACACCATTATCACCTACTATTACATCCTATTCATATATATATATATATATATATATATATATATATATATATATATATATATATATATATATATATATATATATATATATATATATATAGTAACGAAAATAAATATAGATATAAACAGATATAGATAGATATATTAATTATATAGATAGCAATATTAATTATTAAATAGATATACTTATAATCTTTCATTTGTAACCATAAGAAAATATACTATAATGTAATGATGATAAAGGCTGAGTGACAAAATAAATTCTCATTTTTCCATACAAAATAACCAAATGGAAATTAAAACTATCATCATTAAAGATTTAAAATATTTAGATATTGGGAAAATCATATAAATAATAAAATATACTGGCCATTGTCATCGAATAAAATAATATAGGCACTAAATAAAATTACTGTGAATCTTTGGAGTGCATTTTGCTTATCTCTATTACTAGGTTCTTTTAACAAAGAATCCTTCCTATTCTTTTTCCAACTATATAAGACCATTTATGGTCACACACACACACACACACTGGTGCTATTCATGACAATTTATAAAAATATATTATATAAAGTTAATATTATGAAGTTGGAAAGGGATTATATCACTCTTTATTCAGTTTAGCTAAGCACATGTATTTTCCCATGAGTGCCACTAGATTGTTTTAAATCTAGATAAATATCTGTTTACAGTGTACTGAGTTCAAACTCATTTGGTAAATTTTTACTACACATGACTTGGATGACTAATGAATACAAAAATGACCTTCTTATATTTGATCTATATCATTAAAAGTACAAGATCCCAATATTACCAAAATTTATATTATAGATCAAAGACTCTTATAGACATTGCTAGCTCATTTACGTATATTGATGAACAGACAGGTATAATCCTATTAATGGCTTCTAAACAAGCATCGTGAAGACCATTATTGATATTGATGGCCATTTAACTAGATTATTTATCACAATATAAAGGTAATAATGATGATAATAATAATGATGTATGATAATAATAGTGATATCATAATAATAATGATAATAATAGTGATGATGATACCAGCCATAGCTTATTAATAAACTCACAACAATAAATTTATCTTTATAAACTCATGGGCATTTATTAAAAATTATCCTATTTCAAACTAGGATTTAAATATTACATTCACTAGCATTTATATAAGTTTATAGTTATTTACTAAAATACTTTTATAGTTAAAACTAGGATTTAATAATACTAGTGATGATGACTGATCATCACGAATCTCTATGCATGATATTCAACTTTCTACAAATCCTTATTTACTAAATATATTAATCATGTTAAACATTAGATTTAATGATTATAATTTATTAATGATGATGATGGCGATCATAACTCTTGTATAGTATTATTTGAAACATTTTAACCAATAACACGATATCCATCTTTGATGAAGATGATCAAAACTCATGGACACAACATAATTTTAGCTTTCTATTGTTGAACTATAATTACTAAAACTTGGTTATTATCAAGCATAATCCCTAAATACTTAAATGTAAATCAACATCCTAGTTTACTTAACATTTTGCGAGCGCTTAATATTTGCAAGTGATTGCTCAATATTTAGAATGATGATATTTAATATATGCGAGCGATGATAATGAATTAAAATGATAGAATTAAGACAAGAAAAACACAACAATATTTTCAATAAGAACTAGGAAACCAATTAAGATATATACTTATACTTTATTAATACTATTACTCTTTCTTTGTTTAAAATCGAATTTACTAATTAGATAAATGGCTTATTATTACATTAATTCAATACAAAACTAATACAAAAGTTTATATAAGCACAACCAAATAAATTTAATATATAAGTTTGCCATTTTTGGATATTTTAAAATAAGCTGGCTTAAAATGACATTTAAATAAATATATTTCATGGAATGTTTACTTAAGACTTTCCTAACTTATTATATCATAAAAATAAATTTCATATATAACCTGTGTTTTATTTCACTTCCATTCATATGTAAGCCTTGCTTTATAATTTCTCATATTTAAAAATAATTATGTATAACTTATTCTTTTGACGTGTTTGCATAAGCAGTTACACATGCACTCATTCGGGAATGTTAACATATATGTTTAAAATGTATACCCCTATATTAGAGATTAACCCTTTCAATGATTATTATTTAATTGGCCGAATGAGTTAAAAATCAAAACTTGTAATTGGCCAACTCACAACTTTAACAAAATCTATTGTTAAAATAGATCACTTTTAATAATATAAATACGTTAGTTTCGTTTGTAAAAAGTATATTACTGAATTCTCAGATTACGAAAGCAAACGAAAGTCTTTTCAAAAATAAAATTTGATTTATAATTTAAAAAATATTCAATTGTGGTGAAATAAAAGTAACTGCTATTCAACCAACCAAAAAAGATTGCTAATGCAATCTTTTTTTTTTTTCACTTTAATGTTACGATCAATATGTAGCAATAAATAAATAATTCTTGGTAATATCTTAACTATTTTTCTAAAATAATTTGATTTTTAGTATTATTTTATCAATAATAATTTGTAATTCAATTCAAATATTGTTTAAAATGTTGTAAACATTTGTTTATCATTTTCGTAATAAAAATCAAAACGAACGTAACTTTTTACTTTTTGGCAGCCATTTCCCTTTCTGACAGAAGTGGGACAGCCAATAAGATTCAAGAAAAGTTGGTGAGGAGGCGGTGCTTTGGTTTTGTTTGACATATATGGTCATTTTTATTGATTTTTTGCTTGTAAAATAACTCTGAAGAGGGCACCATCTTACAGAACTTTTGATTTTCTTTCGAATGACATATCATATGTATACGTGCGATAAAAAGTAGCCGATTTAGAGTGATGTCAAATCTTCTCATTTTTAGACGAGTCATGCATTTTAAGTGTTAATACATAAATTACATATATAAAAAATATTATTGCAACCTTTTAGCAAAATAAAATAAAATACATTATATCAAGTTTAATATGCAACAAGATAAAATAAATATAAAAAAAACATTAAAAATGCATATATTTATAGGTTGCTCATTATCATAACAACTGAAGAACAATTAAAAAAAACATTTCAATATTACAAGATATAATATAAAAAAAATAATAAAATAATGAAAATTTCAGTTTAAAGATTTAAACTATGTTTGTGGTATGTTATGTGATATTGACAATAACTATCGATAAACAAGTCGTTAATGTTTTTGTATCAAAAGAAAAGTTGCTTTGACCAATAAATTAAGGTTTACTTTTAATAAGTAAAAATAAAACTCTGTTAAAGAAAGTTCATAGTTACCCGATCACTTTCACTTCTTATAAATGTCCTGAGTTTGAATTTTCAGACTGCATGTCTTTGCCCCATTAAAAAAGAAAGTTGTTGCAGATACTTTTAAGATAAACATGAATCAATTGACTTGCTTATTTCTTCAATTCTAAAATTATTTATTGTTGATACATCTGTTAATGCTGTATTTGTTGATTGGCTTCCTTCTACCATTTTAAAAAGAGTTATTTTATATACTTTTAATAAGTATGAACTGGTGGATTTGCTTGTCTCTCCCATTTAAAAAAAAATCATTTTAGACACTTTAAATGACTTAGGTAAACTTTAGCAAAAATTTGATTCATGGCTTCAAACTTGGCTATAGATGATTTTTATACATTTTCTTTTTCTCTTCTTTCCCCTTCTCCATTCATCCAAAGGTAATTAGCCTTTAATAGACCAGGAGCCAGAAAAGAAACATTTCATATAGCTTGTGTGGTTGGCTTCAAACTCTTTCATTTTGTTGGTTATTATTTGACTGGTATATGAATCCATAGACAGATTAGTGATTTTAACCCATTCTGTATTAATCAGGAAGCAGAAAAAATGGTTTAGCAATGCAAATTCATTGTCTTATACACAGCAAAATATATTATCATTTCATAGAATTGTTAATAACTTCTTCCAATAAATTCAATTTTGTTCCATTTTTCTTCTTTTTCTTAATGTTGCTGGGAATTACTTATATATACGCACATCTTCGTCTATACTGACTTCAAACAAGAATCTTTTCCTTCTTTTTTTTCAATTTTCAAAAAGTGAAAAAAAATCAAATCACTCACTCTTTTTTTCCAACATTAATAATAAGGAAAAACTGAGTGTTTACATCTCTGTTTAATAATACTGTCTGAGAGATACATCTCTCTTTAATAATCATGAAAAAACTGAGCGATTACATCTCTGTTTAATAATACTGACTGACCCACCAAATAGTTTCATTCATTTATATTGTGAATTTTTTTGTCAAAGAGAATGACCACCTGCAAATCTTATCTTGAAATAAAATCAAAGCTTCATAAGTTTGATGGTCTGTTGCGATTTTACAAGAAAATTAATAATCACGTTTTAGTCCATCAAAGCACCTCTCTCCTTTAAAAAATAATCTTAGATAGATAACAAATACAACAAAAGCTTGCAATCTTAGTCATTAAAAAGATTTGCGTAAAATATTTGATGTTTAAACATCTATACTCACATGTGTACATTTTCACATCCTAATCTTGATTGCTTTATCTTACACCTTCTTTCTGATTTGTTTTTTTTTTACAAAATTATAAAAGCTAAATAATTTAATACATTATTTAATAAAATATAATAAATCAATATTAAATATTATTACCTTCTCTCTTTACAACTGCTTATTCATTAACTATTTATATAGACTATATAATAATAAATACACATATAAATCTCTTTATATATATAAAATAAAATGTCTTTTTTTTTGATTAATTAAATAATATGTATGTGGGTAAAATGAGTTATATATCTACATTTGCCTCACTCCCAAACAAAAAAAAATTTTTTTTGAATATAAAGAATTGCTTAGGTCAGGTGTGCCATTGGCTTTAGGCTACGTACATTATATGTGCCTTTTACTCTTTCTGACGATTCCAGTACAAATGCATTTTTTCCTTTTCTTTCCTTGATATGGAATGTCCATTTTAGTTTGTTGGACTATCCTTTGTCATTATATTATGGACTTTTGCTGCATCTTATGTGGAACATTATTACTAATTCCTGAGCAACTGGCTATTGGACTTCTATTTCTATTAATCATGGGTCTATTTTGCATTTGTTGATGGGAATTATTCCCAGGCCTACCTATGTGTGGTTTACTGGGTTTTGTTGGAAGGTGTTGGCCTAACTGGTTGTTTCTGACTCTCATACTGGAGACTTTATAATTATAGTTCTCCTTCCTCCTATGATAACCTCCGGCCATACTTTCTGTGGCTCCTAAGGCATCTAACATGACTGCCACTCTCTCTAGGAAGTATACATCAGAAGCTATTAGGGCCTGATCTACCTGTTTGGGGAAGTTTCTTCTGGTTATCCTAATGATTTGGGGCTCAGATAAGGGACATGCTGTAATCATTTTTAAAGTAGCAGCCTGACTGTGGAAGAACTGAGTATAAGTTCCTTCTCTAGGGGTATATTTTTGCTGGCTAATTTTGTACTTTAGACTATCCTGTTTCTCTTCACTCCAGAATGTCTGAAGTAGCATACTCTTAAAGTCCCCATATGTTTCGGGTCTATAAAAGAGTGCACACCACAACTTTTTGCTGAGGCATGAAGGTGGTTGCTCGCAACTGCTAATTTTTCTCGGTCATTTAGTCGACTCAAAGAAAACAGTTCATCGAGACCATTCAAATATTCTATGGGATTTTCCCCATATTCACCCCTAAAAACTTTCACTTGTATATATTTAGCTATATGGCTATTTTTTCCCTCATTTATTAAACTATCTTCCTCTTCCTCTGTCCTTCTGGGACCCTTCTCTACTATCTGCCCACTTTCTATTCCTATAGGATTATTTTTGTATATCTCGGGCCCTAAACTTTGGGGTATTCTACATGACCCACTACTTGAGGTTGCTTTAACTTGCATTTCTTTTATTTCAGTCAGTTTGTCTTCCATCATTATTAATAATTGATGGTTTAGGTCTTCTTCCTGACAATGCAGATATTCTTTCACTTCCTCCGCCACCATCCTTTGCTGATTTTCCAGCTTTTCATTAAAGTCAAATTGATCCTTCTGGCTATTGAATTCTAATTCTATTAAACTTTGTTTTAGACCTTCTATCTCTTCTCTTGTGGTCCCTGCCATTTGCTCCCCTATACTCTGTACCTCTTTCTGTACTTTCTTTAGCTCATGATCTGATTTACCCTGCTTTTTCCCCAGATCTTTATATTCTACTTTTAACTGTTTTGTACCGCAACTACCTCTAATTTTAAAATATTAATCTCACTGCTAATATCTTCTTTGAAATTATTCTGATCTAATTTAAGGCTTTCATTTTTGCTAACTATTTTTCTATATCTCTCTTATACAGCTACTAACTCTTCCTTTACAACACTAAAATTTTTCTCCCAACTTTCTTGACTTGTTGTCAATTTATCAGCAAGTTCCTTATATCTTATGTCACATCTATCATCGAACTCTTGCCATTTGTTTTTTAACTATATTTCCATATTCTCTATTTTTTTAGATTGTTGACCTATATCTAGCTTCATTTCCTGAGCTTGTTGGTCTAATTTATGACTTATTTGGCTCATCTCTTGGGATTGTTGATCAAATTTCTGATTTATCTCTTGGGATTGTTGATCTAGTTTATGAGTTATTTGGCTCATCATAACTTGCAACCATTCTGGATGACTTTGCTTTACTACCTCCTGTTTTCCTTCCAGGACAAATTCTTTCTCACCTTTTATATTATTTTTTTCTATACGTATTTATAAACTTATATTACTGATTCTGTTCTGCTTTATTCTGTTCTTCTCCCTGATTTCCTATACATTCAGAGTCAAACACCTTTATCTATCCACCCATATACTTTAAAATTTCCAACCCCTCATTCTCAGCCATAATTCTCCCCATCCATGCAGCTATATCTTAAGTGCCCTTAATTAACTTAACCTCATCATCACTCATTTTTTTACTTATATCTGATTGATAAAGTATGAGGTCATAGTTCTATTTAAAACATTTATTTAAGAATAAGCTATCTCTGTATTATTGTGTCCTTTTTATGCCATCATTTATCTAGTTCTTTCATACTTTTATAAAACTTAACTCTCTCTATGCTCTATTTTAATACACTAAGCCAAAAAAAAATTACTTATATAACATATGTGCCTATATTTATAATAGAGTTCAAATCTCAATTTATTTATATACTCATCTACCTTTTCAGAGATCTGACAGATACTGACAGCCAAAAGAATGATTAGCAATTCACAATCATGAGATAGATAAAAGAAATTCCATCACTGCACTTGAAGGACACAATGCTCCATGAACACTCAGATGATCACCCCAATTCAATCACTCTAAGCTACTACAGCTAATTGTTCATTGCAAACACTGTTGCATTGCCCTGCTTACTTCCAAGTCTTTGGTGCTTTAATTCATAAAATACTGCCTTGATTATCTTTAAGATCTTAGAGGCAACAATTATATATCAGTAAAACAAAATACTGCCTTGCTCTCTCTGGAGTCTTAGAGGCGAAATCATGGCAGGCCTACTGTTAACTGCTTCATGATAAACAATAACTGATATTATAATCTGGGTTGGAGCAGTGAGTGAGATAAATCAATCACCAGTGGCATGAAGACATCACATCCTCAAGGCAATGACAAAATTCTCTATCCATCATCAAAATTGTAACATAACCAACCAAACTCCAACAATCAAATATCCAATCCAACCTCCAAAATCATAGATTTTCTATAACACAAACTTTTCAAATATGAACAAAATTATTATTCTACAATTCAAGGCTATTAATATTTTTATGCTTATCTAGCAGCAACTCTATATTTCACTGATAAGCAAAATATTTAAAAAAAAAACAGTGCTATTAACTTTAAAACTTATTATAAGTTGTGATATCATTATATTTTAAAATTGAAATTATCATCATCAAAAATGCAATAACAGTAATCATCATCATCTAAACATCAGGCCAAAATATTTGTATACAATAATAAAAAAAAATTTACACATAAAAAAAAATTTTTTTTTAAAACTATACATCTGTCATCATTATATACTTCACATCTCTCAGATATGTGGTGTATTTCAAGCCCTTATTTGGCTTATTTCGAGCCCTAGTTGGTGAACCATTTGGAACAATTAATTTTATATAGATAGATAGAGGAAATTATTAATTATTAGATATATGCTTATCTAATCTGTGCCAATTGTACCAGTAATAAAATATGCTAATGTAATGATGATACAGGCTGAGTGACAAAATAATTTCTCATTTTTCCATATAAAATATCCAAATGAAAATTAAAACTATCATCATTAAAGATTTAAAATATTTAGATATTGGGAAAGTCATATAAATAATAAAACATACTGGTCATTGTCATCGAATAAAATAATATAGGCACTGAATAAAATTACTGTGAATCTTTGGAGTGCATTTTGCTTATCTCTATTACTAGGTTCTTTTAACAAAGAATCTTTCCTATTCTTCTTTCCAAATATATAAGACCATTCATGGTCATACACACACACTGGTGCTATTCATGACAATTTATAAAAATATATTATATAAAGTTAATATTATGAAGTTGGAAAGGGATTATATCACTCTTTATTCAGTTTAGCTAAGCACATGAGTTTTCGCATGAGCGCCACTAGATTGTTTTAAATCTAGATAAATATCTGTTTAGAGTGTACTGAGTTCAAACTCATTCGGTACATTTTTACTACACATGACTTGGATGATTATTGAATAAAAAAAATGACCTTCTTATATTTTATCTATATCAATAAAATTACAAGATCCCAATATTACCAAAATTTATATTATAGATCAAAGACTTTTATAGACATTGCTAGCTCATTTACGTATATTGATGAACAGACAGGTATAATCCTATTAATGGCTTCTAAACAAGCATCGTGAAGACCATTATTGATATTGATGGCCATTTAACTAGATTATTTATCACAATATAAAGGCAATAATGATGATAATAATAATGATGAATGATAATAATAGTGATATAATAATAATGATAATAATAGTGATGATGATACCAGCCATAGCTTATTAATAAACTAACAACAACGAATTTATCTTTATAAACTCATGGGCATTTATTAAAAATTATCCTATTTCAATCTAGGATTTAAATATTACATTCACTAGCATTTATATAAGTTTATAGTTATTTACTAAAATACTTTTATAGTTAAAACTAGGATTTAATAATACTAGTGATGATGACTGATCATCACGAATCTCTATGCATGAGTATTCAACTTTCTACAAATCCTTATTTACTAAATATGTTAATCATGTTAAACATTAGATTTAATGATTATAATTTATTAATGATGATGATGGCGATCATAACTCTTGTATAGTATTATTTGAAACATTTTAACCAATAACACGATATCCATCTTTGATGAGGATGATCAAAACTCATGGACACAACATAATTTTAGCTTTCTATTGTTGAACTATAATTACTAAAACTTGGTTATTATCAAGCATAATCCCTAAATATTTAAATGTAAATCAACATCCTAGTTTACTTAACATTTTGTGAGCACTTAATATTTGCAAGTGATTGCTCAATATTTAGAATGATGATATTTAATATCTGCGAGCGATGATGATGAATTAAAATGATAGAATTAAGACAAGAAAAACACAACAATATTTTCAATAAGAACTAGGAAACCAATTAAATTATACTTTATTAATACTATTACTCTTTCTTTGTTTAAAATCGAATTTACTAATTAGATAAATGGCTTATTATTACATTAATTCAATACAAAACTAATACAAAAATTTATATAAGCACAACCAAATAAATTTAATATATAAGTTTGCCATTTTTGGATATTTTAAAATAAGCTGGCTTAAAATGACATTTAAATAAATATATTTCATGGAATGCTTACTTAAGACTTTCCTAACTTATTATATCATAAAAATAAATTTCATATATAACCTGTGTTTTATTTCACTTCCATTCATATGTAAGCCTTGCTTTATAATTTCTCATATTTAAAAATAATTATGCATAACCTATTCTTTTGACGTATTTGTATAAGCATGCACTCATTTGGTAATGTTAACATATATGTTTAAAATGTATACCCCTATATTAGAGATTAATACATAAATTACATATATAAAAAATATTTTTGCAACCTTTTAGCAAAATAAAATAAAATACATTATATCAAGTTTGATATGCAACAAGATAAAATAAATAAATAAAAACATTATAAATGCATATATTTATAGGTTGTTCATTATCATAACAACTGAAGAACAATTAAAAAAAAACATTTCAATATTACAAGATATAATATAAAAAAATAATTAAATAATGAAAATTTAAGTTTAAAGATTTAAACTATGTTTGTGTTATGTTGTGTGATATTGAAAATAACTATCGATAAACAAGTCTTTAATGTTTCTTTATCAAAAGAAAAATTGCTTTGACCAATAAATTAAGGTTTACTTTTAATAAGTAAGAATAAAAATCTGTTAAAGAATGTTCATAGTTACTCAATCACTTTCACTTCTTATAAATGTCCTGAGTTTGAATTTTCAGACTGCTTGTCTTTGCTCCATTAAAAAAGAACGTTATTGCAGATACTTTTAAGATAAACATGAATCAATTGACTTGCTTATTTCTTCAATTCTAAAATTATTTATTGTTGATACTTTTGATAACGCTGAATTTGTTGATTGGCTTCCTTCTTCCATTCTAAAAAGAGTTATTATAAATACTTTTTAATAAGTATGAACTGGTGGATTTGCTTGTCTCTCCCATTTTTTGAAAAAAAAATCATTTTAGACACTTTAGATGACTGAGGTAAACTTTAGCAAAAATTTGATTCATGGCTTCAAACTTGGCTATAGATGGTTTTTATACATTGTCTTTTTCTCTTCTTTCCCCTTCTCCATTCATCCAAAGTTAATGAGCCTTTAATAGACCAGGAGCCAGAAAAGAAACATTTCATATAGCTTGTGTGGTTGGCTTCAAACTCTTTCATTTTGTTAGTTATTATTTGACTGGTATATGAATCCATAGACAGATTAGTGATTTTAACCCATTCTGTATTAATCAGGAAACAGAAAAAATGGTTTAGCAATGCAAATTCATTGTCTTATACACAGCAAAATATATTATTATTATTTCATAGAATTGTTAATAACTTCTTCCAATAAATTCAATTTTGTTCCATTTTTCTTCTTTTTCTTAATATTTCTGGGAATTACTTATATATATATATGCACATCTTCGTCTATACTGACTTCAAACAAGAATTTTTCCCTTCTTTTTTCTCAATTTTCAAAGAGTGGAAAAAAAAATCAAATCGCTCACTCTTTT
The DNA here is from genome assembly GCA_028023455.1 of Epiperipatus broadwayi. Taxonomy (NCBI): domain Eukaryota; kingdom Metazoa; phylum Onychophora; class Udeonychophora; order Euonychophora; family Peripatidae; genus Epiperipatus; species Epiperipatus broadwayi. Next base: position 4,631 of record JAQFVV010000959.1, on the reverse strand, counting down.
TTTTTCCAACATTAATAATAAGAAAAAACTGAGTGTTTACATCTCTGTTTAATAATACTGACTGAGAGTTACATCTCTCTTTAATAATCATGAAAAAACTGAGCGATTACATCTCTGTTTAATAATACTGACTGACCCACCAAATAGTTTCATTCATTTATATTGTGAATTTTTTTGTCAAAGAGAATGACAACCTGCAAATCTTATCTTGAAATAAAATCAAAGCTTCATAAGTTTGATGGTCTGTTGCGATTTTACAAGAAAATTAATAATCATGTTTTAGTCCATCAAAGCACCTCTCTCCTTTAAAAAAATAATCTTAGATAGATAACAAACACAACAAAAGCTTGCAATCTTAGTCATTAAAAAGATTTGCATAAAATATTTGATGTTTAAACATCTATACTCACAGGTGTACATTTTCACATCCTAATCTTGATTCCTTTATCTTACACCTTCTTTCTGATCTGTTTCTTTTTTAACAAAATTATAAAAGCTAAATAATTTAATGCATTATTTAATAAAATATAATAAATCAATATTAAATATTATTACCTTCTCTCTTTACAACTGCTTATTCATTAACTATTTATATAGACTATATAATAATAAATACACATATAAATCTCTCTATCTATATAAAAGAAAATTTCTTTTTTTTTGATTAATTGAATAATATGTATGTGGGTGAAAGGAGTCATATATCTACAATATATATATATGAAAAACAAAAAACACAAGTTAAAAACTTGCATATGCTTGTATTTATGACTATAGATGGTGTTATACCAAAAACACCTTCAAGTGTTTGTTTACATAAACGTCAGAGCGAGTATTTCAATATATCTAACTTAATTTCCACCTTCATATCATGATTTCAAGCTATTTGCTATCATCAGTGAAGGACAGGATTAAGAAACTAGATCTAAAAGACTAACTGTGAGCGTTTAAGAAACAGTTTCTATTCAGCTTTCAAGCGTGAATCTTTTAGACACGTAATGTCTTCAAACTCAGCATCGCATGCCAGATAGCTACATGGGTCTGATATCAGTTCAGCATCACCACATAGTAGAAGTATCTGCAATATATATCATTGCAAGAAAGACCTCAAAGGTACATTTATGAAAAACAAAAAACATAAGTTAAAAACTTGCATACACTTGTATTTATGACTATAGATGGTGTTATGCCAAAAACACCTTCAAGCGTTTGTTTACATAAACGTCAGAGCGAGTATTTCAATATCTCTAACTTAATTTCCACCTTCATGTCATGATTTCAAGCTATTTGCTATCATCAGTGAAGAACAGGATTAAGAAACTAGATCTGGCATGCGATGCTGAGTTTGAAGACATTATGTGTCTAAAAGATTCACGCTTGCAAACTGAATAGAAACTGTTTCTTAAACGCTCAGAGTTTGTGTTTTAGATCTAGTTTCTTAATCCTGTCCTTCACTGATGATAGCAAATAGCTTGAAATCATGATATGAAGGTGGAAATTAAGTTAGATATATTGAAATACTTGCTCTGACGTTTATGTAAACAAACGCTTGAAGGTGTTTTTGGTATAACGCCATCTATAGTCATAAATACAAGCGTATGCAAGTTTTTAACTTGTGTTTTTTGTTTTTTATAAATGTACCTTTGAGGTCTTTCTTGCAATGACATATATTGCAGAGACTTCTACTATGTGGTGATGCTGAACTAATATCAGACCCATGTAGCTATCTGGCATGCGATGCTGAGTTTGAAGACATTACGTGTCTAAAAGATTCACGCTTGCAAGCTGAATAGAAACTGTTTCTTAAATGCTCAGAGTTTGTGTTTTAGATCTAGTTTCTTAATCCTTTCCTTCACTGACGATAGCAAATAGCTTGAAATCATGATATGAAGGTGGAAATTAAGTTAGAGATATTGAAATACTCGCTCTGACGTTTATGTAAACAAACGCTTGAAGGTGTTTTTGGTATAACGCCATCTATAATCATATATATATATATATTATAACATTTTTAAATCTCATCTTTGTTCTCTAATATTAGCTTATAACAATTGTATCTGTTTGTCTTATTCAGAAATTATTTGTCTTAAACTTTCATAGTTTATTTTCTAAAATATCATTTTAATTCTTTTTTAACCTCTTTAAATCTTACCTTAGCCTTTTCTATACTTCTCTCTTTTTTAAGATTTTCTTAAGGAAATTCATCATAACTTTCTTTTGCTTTAGACAGTTAATTCTCACTTTTGCTTCACCTATATCTTTAATTAGATTATTTTTTGTTCCCTAAGATCTCCATTAAATATCAAGTTTTTAATTCCTTTAAATAATGCATCTTTATAAATGCTAAACTGTAAACAAATGTTTCCATAACTAACTCTACATTTCTGAATCACATTTTGCATTTTATCTTTAATCTTGTTACTAGTTTTGTTAGTAAATTTGGTAACTCATTGTCTAATAACATTAGACACTTTTCATCTAAATAGATTAACTTTGGCCCTGAAGATTTATTAATTTTGTTATCATTGCTACAGTATCCATAAAAATATTTAAATTCATCCATAGCTTTTTTACCAACTGACCTTTCATAGGATATATTCACTCCTATCATATTATTAATCAATCTAAAATATTCTTTAGGTTCTCTCAATATTCTTTTATATAATTAATTCCTTTTATCACTAATTTCAATATACTCTGTTTTCATTTACACCACCATTGGTCATTACAATTGGTTCTTTGTACACTTCTATCTTTCCATTAATTAATTTATTATTTGAAATATTTTTTTAACAAATAACTCAGTTACTTTCCTAGTTAATCTAACAAAAAAATCATTTTTTTCTTAAATTATCATCTACTAGCTTAACGAATGATATCACATCATGTAAATTTTTATCAACTAATTCAACAGAATCTTTATTTTCTTCTGCTAAATTACTACATAAGTCAATATCTTCATTAATTATTCCAATGAATTGTGGATTTTTTTTATTCACTATCTCAACAACTGGTTTATTCTCTACCACATTTCCACTAACCAAATTAATAGATTCTTTATTCATTTTTTAAATCTATCCTAGTTATGTCAACAGATTTACTATTTATTTCAAGAGATACTTTCTTATCCCCTATCTTTTCATCCCATTTTTTATCCCTAACTCCTTTAATTTTTCAATTACTTCCTTCTCAACTTCCTCTTTTATACCAATTTTAGCCTTACCCTCACTAACGTTTTCATTAATTTCAATAGTATCCAAGATATTCACAACATCCTCAATTATTAATAATAATAATGAATAAATAATACAGTATAATCTTTAGCGTTCATAAAAAAAATATGTGTATAATCTAATAATCTGAGAATATGTGGCAAGGAATAATATTATAATTCTTCGCAATAAATTATATAATTAATTTATGACCATAATGATAATAATGTTTTAAAATGAAAACTTTTCATATAAATTATATTAAGAAAACTCTCTAAATTATTAAGTAAATAATCTTTTTCGTACTTTGCAAACATTATGTTTTGGTTTAATATATCTAAAAAATCATGGGTGTAAGGTGTGAAAAATCAATGTAACACAACATTTATAAAACAAGTTTAATAGACAGGGTATGAGCACAGATTTTCACATGATCCACCACTCTCCACACTATCTCATAACACTGATACACCTGAATACTCATATGTCGAAAAGATAAATAATCACCAATATACATATTTCATGCTAAACCAGCAATCATCAGTTGGTCCAGATTACCATCTCTACACATATATGCTACAAGTGCTCAGATATATATTAAGATAGCAAATCCTCCTACTTTAATGGACAGGCTTCAACGTACTCCACACTCCAACTCTTCAACCGTCCATCCAATTGAAAACCTGATGATGGAATGCTCAAAGGCCACACCTAGGCCGAGATTATTGTCACACCCATGTTGTAAAGATGGTAATCTGGACCAACTGATTATTGCTGGTTTAGCATGAAATACGTATATTGGTGATTATTTATCTTTTTGACATATGTGTGTTCAGGTGTATCAGTGTTATGAGATAGTGTGGAGAGTGGTGGGTCATGTGAAAGTCTGTGCTCATACCCTGTCTATTACATATATAGACACAGGTATATATAAGCCTGTATATTTCAGCTATTATATATATTAAAATATTTTAAAAATACTGACGTTTCGACTTGGTAACACAAGTCATCCACAAGTCATGTGAAAGTCTGTGCTCATACCCTGTCTATCACATATATAGACACAGGTATATATAAGCCTGTATATTTCAGCTATTATATATATTAAAATATTTTAAAAATACTGACGTTTCGACTTGGTACCACAAGTCATCCACTGAGTAATAAAAAGTAGAAAGACGGTTGTAGAGGCGCTACAATCACTGATTTAAAAAACGTTAACGTTCCACCAATAGCAAAAATGTTAAATTAAGAATGTTTTTTAAAAGCAAAAATGTTAAATTAAGAATGTTTTTTAAAAAAATCTTTCCAAATAGGAGGAAGTTTGCTGGTATCATCTCGCTTATTGATACAATATATATATATATATTGTAGATATATATATATATATATATAGTATTCAATTATTTAAAAAAAAAT